>JAHWFP010110429.1:0-14202 GCA_023313725.1 Lithobius niger
ACTACTGTTTTATTTTAAACGCTTTTGTAGGTTCATGTTTTTTTTTTAATATGTTTGTAAAGTGTTTTAAACTGAACGGCAGTGTTTATTTTAATGTGTTCCACGTCCTCAACACCAGGCCAATAAGCACTAAGGATTAGAAAGGTTTCTAAGCCCATGCTATGTAAAACGTGCTTATGTGTTTTTCAGCTAAAAGCATGTTCTAGATGTTTGCAAAACATACACTTGTTTCTATAGCGCAATTATTCTGTAGACTGCATTATTTACCTGGTGACCTGATAGTCAAAATTTTTCTCAGCAAATTTGTCAACGCGAATGTGTACTATAAAGGAGAAAAGGCATTAAAAAAGCATAGAGGCGTGCCGTAAATAATTCAACAGGGAAAATTAACGTAGAAATAACGTAACCATCCCTATGCACTTACGTTTCATCAGAATAAGTGCCGAGTACCCGTAAAGGGTAACCAGCCGTCCAGCAGAGAGGCTACACATGACAACTGACATACCGCATTTATTGATACATCCACTTTGTCATTTGAAGAGCCAGTTGACGGGTAGTAATCGATGTAGACGGTAAGTCAGTTATCTGGTGAAGAGTAAATTATACCTTATCCGTATAATTCAATATCAATGAGACTTTCACCCAAGAAGAGTAGGCTATATAATTTTTTCTTTTGGCTTACCGTATTTAAATAGTGTTTGATGCATGCAGACTGTGGGCCAATCAATTTTTAATTTTAATTTAATGTTCTCCATCTGCATTCTTGCAGGTGTATTTGGAGTAGATTTGAAAGCCAAAATAACTTCCTATACCCAATTTTTTGGGGTGAAAGATGTTTAGTCAAAACGTTTGTAACCTTCAACTATTGCTCGAAGAGATAAACTTACCGTTTGCTGTCACCATCAAACGGCTAAAACTTGGAGAG
The DNA here is from genome assembly GCA_023313725.1 of Lithobius niger. NCBI lineage: Eukaryota > Metazoa > Arthropoda > Chilopoda > Lithobiomorpha > Lithobiidae > Lithobius > Lithobius niger. The sequence goes on from JAHWFP010110429.1 coordinate 926, forward strand.
CATAAACCAGGAACGCATAAAGACTTCAGTTAGGAGGAATATGGAGTGAAGGACAATATTAAGGATGTGACGTTGGGTTTGATAGGACAACTTATTCTCGGATTGTAGGCTACTACAAAAAAGGCATCCGTCTTAAGAGACGTTTTAAATGCTGGGTTTTCACATCAAGACAGATCAGTCGGCATATGAGTTGATGTTTAACTGGACTCTGTTGCTGATTCTATTCTCAGCACTGGTGTAATGTTTTTAACGATGATTGAAAAATCAGCGCTGACAACAAAATTACTTACATGCGAAAATCCACCTACAGTTACGAGGTTCTCTTTATTAGAAACCCCCATGGTAAACACGCGTGGCCAGCGACTACCTAGTCGCAACCGTTCTTTTGTACACTTTTGCTACTTTCGGGCCACTTCCGCTTCATACTTTCGTTTTAAACAAAAATTCATTTCACCTAATTTTTGGACGCTGAATCTAATGACCGTTTTCCAACCGTTTGTCTCTATTTGATACCGTTCCATAAACGATGGGCTCACTTGTCGGTCACTTCCGGCTACTTGTGTGCCACTTCCGCTTCATAGCCTACTTCTGATTTTTTTTTAATATTCGTTTTAACTAATTTTAGTGGACGCTGAATCTAACGGTGGAAAACCGTTTGTCTCTATTCGGTACCGTTATGTAGTTTTAATAAAATGCGACGAACAGACGAACAAACTCGTTGCTAGTCTTCCCAGCTTCGCAGTATAAAAGACTAAAAAAAAGACTAAAAAAAAAGACTAAAAAAAAGACTAAAAAAAACTAACGGCGATAGAATCCCCAATATTTTAAATAAGATGCTACAACTTAAAAAAGCTGCAATCACACAAACGAGAGTTGACTATTTTTTTCACGCAGATTTACTCAAACTCATTTTACTTACCAAACAGAATAATAGCATACATTAAAAAAAAAAAAAAGCGTATGCCACACAAATAATGTGTTTGCATTCCCGGGTGATCACACACAATGTGCAAGCTCCAATACGTCGCCTAAATAGGCTACAAGTAAACAGGCAGATGCTGAAAAAACATATTCCACTTTATCGAACAATACTTTTGTGGGATAGTACCTCTGGACTATCGCCCGCCCCGTTTTTATGGCGTACAACAATAAATTAACAGAAAACTTAGTAAATTAGTAAATATTAGTAAATTCTCTTAGAATGTGAAACGGTGTTACGAGACTGATCCTGCTACTACTTATCAATCAAATGACTGATAAAGACGATAACGCTCAGGGATGCAGTTCTCATATTTTCATGACAAAGTCGTCATGAAAATTTGTTGGGAAGGGGGAGGGGGTAGTAGCCATTCTTGCAGTGGTAATTAAATATATAAATAAATAGGCGACATTGGTTCATCATAAATGCGTTACAAACAGGACAATGAATATAATTTTGGAATATAAAATTCATTCAAAATAGCCTAGGCCTATAGAGCAGGATCAATTCGCTTCGGATTAGTCGTTTGGATAGCTGCAAGGGGCACTGCAAGTAAAAGAAACAAGGTTAGTTTATTAATCACCTCATCTTGTTTCGTATGGTATGCACACGTAAGTTAAGCCATCCAGACATCGGCCGACCAACATCTGCAAAATGTCCGAACCCTTTCGCTGTGAAATATATGTTAAGTTGTAATTCGGAAAAGAAAACGATTTCACTTACCGAAAATTGCGCAGCAGTTGCCAACAAGCCCCCCCAAAATCGCTCATTTTTAGGACTAAGAAATTTGCTCTCACAGCACTGGCTTGACTAAGCACGTCAGTTGTGTTTTCACCTCCTGCGCTCCTTACAACTAGTTAAACTATTGCCTCCAGATACGAGCTCCGTAGCGAATATGGCATTATTGCTACTACTCTCTGTAAAATCTGCAATTTGATATTCGGAAGGAGACATTTTGAACTACATTTCAAATGCATCTATTATTAACAAATTTGATAATTTCTTATTAACAAGTTCGTACTTTCGAATGAAACTATAATTTTATAACGAGTAATGTCGAGTCAGCCTGTGAAAGTGAAACTAACTGGTCTAAAATTTAATAAGGCTCCGGTAATTTTTTTTTTTGGGGGGGGGGGGCATGTTTTTTTTCTAGATCCTCTCGAGGGGAGGGTTTATATTTTTTTTTTGCTCCCTTTAGGAGGAGGGTCAGAAAAATATACTAACTGACCAAACTGGAGGAAGAAGTTATTTTTGGACCTCAAAAATGACTGACACTTTCAGTAATCAAAATTTCTATAAAAAACTCCTCCGCTTCTGGGCGAGCCCCCCAAAAAGACCCCATGACGTCAATGTTTATAAGGTTTAGAAGCTCTCAGTATCACTGCTGTCTAACACAGCATTTTTTTTAAAGTAAACTTCTTAGAAAACCCTTGCATCCGTTTTCTTTGGATCGTGCTTCTGTCTTTCAGGTGCTGACTACGTTAGCAAACAGTGCGTTCATCATTATATTGCTGTTCACAACCTCGTCCCTTCGTCAAAAACGAGGCACGTTTTCCTTACAACTAGTGGTAATTTGTCGGCGCAGAATGCTAGCCTATTTTTTTAGTTTGGCTACGTTTATCATCTGCAGACAGTCTCAATAGGCATACTAAAAGCGTACTTTTTTTGGTTGGCCGGGGGGTCACATTATTTTTGGTGGTCAAGATTTTTTTTCAAGGTTTAAAAGGCGGGGGAGGTTCATCGAAAATGTGGTGGTCACATTTTCATTTTCTCCTCCCCCTCCCCCCTCCCCTAGCCATAAATAATGACTGGTCTCTGGACACGAATCTGCCCTTTTCTCACTTTTTGTGAATTTTCAAGTGAAAATGTTATATAGCCCAAAACAAATAAAGTTTCCTACAAGTGTTCAAAAGTCACTACACTGACGTTTTCAAAGTGAATGAGCATAAATTGGTTTTAAGAATACGGTGTTTTTTGTGCTTTTTTTTTGGGGGGGGGGGAGTATTGGGGGAAGGGGAAAGATTTTTTCCGGGGGGAATAATTCGTCAGGTTGGCTCTGGGTGGGGGGATCTGCTCCGCTACGCACGTTCATGAAAACCTTTAAAAATGTTGAGTAAGAAGGCGTTTAAGTATTACGTCGTCAAGAACTTGACAATTTTCAACCTTCTCCCCCCTCCCTGCCACCCTTGTCATCAATCGTTGTCAGTTTTACTCCCCCCCCCCCAGTATTTCGTCATTTTTAAATCCCCCCCCCCCCCCCAATTCGAGGGGGTGTTTTGCTATGTACATCCACAGTTTTTCTGAGGACTTTTTTTGCGGATATCTACGTTTTTACTGAGGTATAGCGGTGATTATACGTCATCAACCGGCCAAACTTTTACGCCCCCTAATGCGTGATGAGAGAGGAAAGGAGCTCATCATGTCTGTCTGAGTGTCTGTATACACGTTAACTTGCGAACGAATCAGCGATTCATTTAAAATTTTCCACACGAATTTTACGATTTTATTTGTAAAGTTCGTAAATGAATAAAATTAAGTAAAGGATTCTGAGATATTTGACTCACTCAAGTGAGAAATTAATCAGGTGTAAAATAATCGGGGATTATTAATTAGTTATGGTATTATTAATGTGCTACAATCAGAAGAACTGATATGTAAGACGACTCCTAACAGCAAGCTTGTTTTTGTGTGTTTTTTTTTTTCAGTTAACGGTATGACTTCTTATTTTTCAACCAACGTGATGAGTCTTCATGACTTTTTCTTATTTAATATAAAAAAAAAACTAGAGCCTTAAAAGTTAAATAGTGAGACTTAATTAATTTCAGAGTACAACGTAAAATTAGCTTATTAAAAATTAAAAGTTAATTAAAAGTTTTTCTTTAGTAGCCTATACTGTTCATAATTACGGCTTCATTTCATTTCGATTAATAAACAACGATATGCACGAAGTACATAAAACAAATTATTTAAATCAACCGCCAATGAAATCATCAAAAAAGATTTCAACTTCATACACGTGTAGTCTACAAGTGTTGCAAGTAGTCTTTATTATGAGTCGCTTGCACAAAAAAAGATTCATATATACGACCGACGCTATATAGAGATAGGCCTACAACAAAAACATTAACCACTTTTTCTGTAAAGCACATGAAACGTCAGTTAAAATACTACACGTACACTCTAAAGACACTGTGTGCTACAGAAAGTAGTACACTAACTGACAGCATAGAATTTGTGTGGAAGCTGAACTGGTGCAGTGATATGTATCATCAGCAGGGCCCCCACAATGAGGGGGGGGGGGGTCAGGTGGACCCACTGTACCCAGGCCCGGTCACTCAAGCGGCCCGCACGGCCTAGATTTTTTTTCCGCAATTGTGAGTTTTGATGACTATGAGGAAGAATTTACAGAGTTTTCTTGCTATGAGTAATGTACTCGATTTGTGCGCGTTGTGAATTTTTTTTTATACTCCCAACAAACAACGCCAATCCTACGGCAACGAGCAGGAGCACTGTAGTGCAAGCCTTTCAGCTTGTTAGGCAGGGAAGCCTTGAAATGTAAGCATCTCGGATTAATGAATGAACCAACCCGTTAAACACAATTATTGTTCTCGACGAATAATATACCTTTTTACGATTTCAATCGGAGGAGGGGGGCCCGCTTTTGTAGTTAGTCCCAGGCCCCTAACTTTGATGTGGGGGCCCTGATCACCAGTGTGCTTAGTCTTCGAGTTTATAGATTAATTACAAATGGCGGTGATGGTGTGATAATTAATAACTTGGTAGGCTGTTAAGATTTAAGAATCCTACTTTTATAAATTACATTTTCAAGAGAATTGAAACCGCAGTCTTAATACCCAGATATCTCGACGTGTTCTGATCTTGACATTGCATAAATTTAAATTATGCAGCTACATAATTCGTAATGAGTAACGTCTATAGTCGGCACTACTTCTGTAGGCTATTAGGGAGGGAATAAAAGTAACGAAAGTGAATAATTGCACTTCCCATACCATACACGTCGATTAGGCCTACAATGCATGTCTCCTTAGGCCCAGCCATACGTTTGTATAGAAGAATAGAGTCCGTACCTATTAAAAACAGATCGCCTGATGTCTGTAAATCATTAACACCAGTATAATGGCGTATATCATTCGTTTTATTACTAAACCGCGTACAGCCCAATTGGCATCGCTGCTACGACTCGAGAAATAGGCCTAACAGCATGCAGCCGATCGCAGATCACATGGGTTAGGCCTAACGAGGGCTCTCTCTCTCATCACTATGGCTAGTTGGCCGCGTTAAAAATGACAATGACCGGCCTGTGTTGAAGGTCGATATTAAACTAGGGTAGCTGTGAGTCGGATGTTTTGAATGTGAATACTCTTGGGTATAGGAATACTCAACGGGCGATCAGCTGCGTGCTATAATGCTATTAGGCCTATTTCTGTATTATAGGCTTACGTAAAACAGTGCTCATTGCTCACATGAAAGGCATGTGAAACGTGGCAATAAAGCCATTCCAACAAATTTCTTAAATTCTTGCGTATTGGTTAACGGGGTTTTTCGCGTTTTATAAAACTTGGACCCATTATTTTCGTGCAATATTTTTTATATTTTTTATTTAATTTATTCAGCTAGAATATTGTGAGCTTACTATAGGAAAACATTTTGTGCATTGTAGGAGATATAGTTGTAATAAAATGTAGCAAACAAGAATTATATTAATCCAGCAGCCTATACATTTCGTGGTTGCAAATGCCAGAACAAATTATCACGACTTCTTGTTAGTTTCTAAAATTAAAGTGATCTACAATAAAAAATAAAAAAAAAGTGCTATCTTTAAAACATCGCTGACTGAATGTTCCAAAAAAAAAAAATGATAAAGTGTATTAGGTAAGAGTCAATAAAATAATAGAAAACATTTATTTACAACAAAAAATAACAACTTCTAAGAGAAAATTCGTAAATAGAATATATACGTAAAAAAATGTATAGGTTTGAAATACAGAATTGTTTCAGAAAACTTCATACTGTTTAAAATCAACAGCATAACATTATAAAATTAGGAATTTTACAAAGTTTGTAACATTTAAAAGTAAAAATAAAATATGTACATAAATGTTTCATAATAAAGTTAATAAGATTAGAATAGCAAAAGTAGCGATGATGCAATAACAGTTCAAAGCACTAAGAATTAATTTTATTTTAAGAATTCTATATTTATTTATTGTTAAAACAGTCTCATCTGTCTTTGAAATTTTATCGTAGGTATTTTGTAAACTGAATTCCGAAAACCCCTATTAATTTTTTCATGAAGGTTATTTTTTTTGTAAAGTTATTTTTTTTTATTAAAAAATGCAGTTTATGATCTAAAAATGCAAAGAAATGATTTAAAGTTATAATATCTTTATTTTTAGAGTATCCTAAATATCATTAGTAGATTGGGTTAATAGTAATTTAATTAATAATAATAGGCCTAATGCTTTATTGTACATGTTGTTCAGTAAAGGCAAGAAGTATTTCTTATGTAGCCTAAGACTTGTGTGTGCAAGCAAAATGCATAATATAAATACAAAAATACGATTACAAATTATTATTATAAAATACAATTATGTTATGTTGAAAAATTTCATGGTACTTTTCTAGAAGTTTCTAGAATATTAATATTCTAGTTAATATTAATCCATTTTTATTATGTGTTTACAGCAGAAGCACAAGTCTTATTACAATATGTATTACTTATTGTTAGTGTAGCCTTCAAGTAGCTTTCATTCTTCACTTAGTGTGACCCATTTTCTGATTTTTTGTTTGCATTATTTCATTACAATTTATTGTATTTCGTTAAGGGACACTCCTCCCAGCGCCATTTATCTCGATCCTCCACATCAAGTACGGCCCCAAAGTTTTATTTTCTTAACTTAGTCAGTCCCTAGCTAAAAATTCGTTTTAAAATGTGGCGTCTAGGAGATTTTCTGTTGAATATTGGTAATATTTACTGCGTCCCGCACGTATATGACCCTTTGCGTGCCTACAATAACCATGACGTTTCATGTTTCCGGTTGTGACGACACAGATTTTGCGTCAATGCTGTCACGTGACCCACAATTCGTCTGCTACGCCAGACGTCGTTCACGTGATCACGAGAAGACGAGGGCGGAAGTAACGTTGTAGTAGTAATTCGTCGAAACTCGCGACCGCAGCGCACTGAAACACGACTGCGCGGCTGTTATAAGGCAGGCCGGATGTTGCTTTAAGTTTGTTTGTAGTGTATTGTGTGGGAATCTGAATAGGCATCTGAATGTTTTGCTATTAGTCATTACTCACCGTTCTGTAAAACTCAGTGTATACACGTAGCGCAATAATGTTTCTCTAACAATACCCACAATACCACCGTGCTAGGATTATCTTTACTACGTGTTGTGTCGGTTATGCTTGATGACGTAGTTCTTGCCTTGCCTCAATCTTGTCTCCTAGAAGTAGCGCAATACGAAAAGATGGCTAGGAACTCGCTCGGACTTATCATGTTCTGAGAGCCGGCGAGATGAATCCCCCATGCGTAATCAGTATTCTTAATAGGTGTGTAGCCTAAAGGTAATTTACGAATCAATGTGACCTGATTTCTTTTACTGTCAAGGGGAAGATCTTAGAGGCAACTAAACTATGTATGCGAAATAAGGAAGGCCATTCTAAAGATGGCGGCCTAGTTACTACTGTCTCCGATGCCTATATGTTTACGTCACGATAGTTGCCCATGTATACGTCACCTTGTTCCTTTTCTTCCCGAGAAATAAAACCCGCCATCGTTTGCCGTACAAAACTCCGAGGCTTTGGACAATTCTTTTCCGCCTAAACACAATCCAACGATCCGCCGTTCCTCTGACGTGGGGCATATGTACACCTTATATCACCGTCGGGACAGTTTGGGCGAGGGACGTGCACACAGGGGGGGGGGGGGGCGCCCGATCTAGCCCCCTGCCCTCATGGCAAAAGTGCCCCTTTTTATGAAAAAAAGTGCCCTTTTTCATTGGAGCGATGGTGTAAAAGAGCTAAAACACGCAAAAAAATAGGACAATAACGGCTAAGAAAATTACGTAAAGAGGAGCAGAAATGTTTAAAGGGGTAAAGGGGTTTAAGGGGGTAAAAAAGAGAATTACGACACCCCCCCCCCAAAAAAAAAAATAGGTCCCCAGAAAAAAGTTTGCCCCTTTTCTCTCGGGGGTCTGTGCACGTCCCTGGTTTGGGCAAGAGTTTACTTTCCTCCTTCTCAGACAGTATTCACGTGCCACACATATTAAAATGATATGGTATTTGGAAATGTATGCCTCTTTTGAGTTTCGCCATATCGGTTCAATTATAATAATAATAAATTTATAATCATTATAAGAGTATAGGTGCCGTAAGGTATTACTTACATACCTCCCAGGTAAGAAGGATACGCAATGTTTGCAAAAAAGAAGCAATAGTCATAAAAATTAGGTTTTAAGGCCTCAGACAAATAGTCTAATTATCCATTTATTATTATTTTTATTTAGCCATTATTATTTAGCAACAATAATAATAATAATTTTTTAAACCGCATTAATGCTAAAACCTAATAGAGACTCAATAGGATGGAAAGCCAAATGGGCTCGGTTATTGATAAATAGCCAAACAGACTAGTTTTGTTTTAGTCGTGTACTGGGTTGAAATTATTTGTTAAACTTGTCACTAACAAAAAAAAGATGCAAATGTTTAGCCTTACAATTAAGGTGAACACGTAAGGGCAAAAACTAATGTACAAATTTACTCAACAGGTTTTAAGACGCCAACTAGGAAAAGAAGGAACCCAATGAATAGGTAGGAACAATAAATTTTAAGCATGATTTTAAAACATGAACCACAATATTATGATGGAGGCCAAATACACGTAAAAACAGCACTGAAAAGTTTGTGCACTGAAATTAACACTCGGCCACGTCATAAATTGCGAACTGTCACTACAGTGTGTGTTAGTTAAGAGTGTGTACTGCCACTGTGTACACTATACCAGTACACAATTCATGTGGAGGCTGACCTGGTAAACATGAGTGTTGTTAGTGCACAGCCTCTTCGGAGTTAAGTGTTTTAAAATAAACACGTTCTAGACACTCCGAATTTTTAGACGTTTTTAGCTGAAAGACACACAAAAGCGTTTTACAAATACCCATGGTTTTCGTAGTGTTGCAAACGTGAATTATGTTTAAAATAGAACTATATAAAATGTGTTTCGGCTCGAATTGTTTATAAAGTTGCAACATTAATACACGTGTCGCAACGGTTGCGACAAGTGTTAACATAAACATTTTCATTAAACGCAAGTTTCCAAACTTAGACGTTGACGTATTTTCAACATTTTCCTTTCAACATTAGTTTTTTTTGTTTAAACACATATCACGTCCGCAACACTACATAAACGCTAATGCTGAGACTACATTTTAGAGACTACAACATACTTTTGTATGTTTTTCAGCCAAAACTTGTAAAAACGGTTTCTAGATTCGACTTAGTTCAGAACACTTGTTTTTTTTTTTTTTTACAAAGGGAGATAATGCAAGTTATAACGATTTGGGTAAAAGCCAAGTGATAAAAAAAATTATTTCCAATACTTTGACGTTCTTCAAGATGTAAAGATGTTTAGGGGCCGTACACTTAAAAAAGATTGTACCCTAAAAATACTCAATGGAGACTTGGAAAACAGCTACGAAAATACACCTTTTGATTCAACCGTCTTCAATGTAGTAAAATCTGTAGGAGTCGCTCCTTAAAATATCTTGGGTAGAGGCTATAGCAGAAATGAAGGAACTCGTACATTGGGGCATCGGGGGCTTCTGCCTCCATCATTCCTTAATCCCCATTTTTGGATATCTTTTCGGTATATACAATTATGGAGAAAACTATAAAGGCAAAAGCCATTTCTGAAGAGGCTATTCGAGGATTGCAGTACTGCTGTGCTGACTACAGGGCTCTTATAGCTCAATACGGAGTGGTCATCGCTTTACTTTTTTCTTTTAATCTCTGCATGCAAAAGTAGGAAAAGTAGTGTCTTCCGCATGACATTGCGCGTCAGTTGGGCGATAAGTCTGTCCTCCTGTCCGGTGTTTTTCAATTTTTGCAAGAGGTACAGATGTATGACAAGATTTAGATTAGGGGTTTGAATAACATCTCTGTAATGTGTGGTGCAGTGGCAACCCGGACCACTGCACTGTGACTGAGGTTGGCGCTAATGACCAAGTTGTCGACGCGCCATTAAGCCTCAATCCCCCCCCCTCTCTTTATATATATACATTATCCACTCAAAATGTTTGTTTTTCCCCATGTTTCCCATCCCCACCACCCCCTCCCCGATCCGTGAAAGTCTGTGGACAACTATGAACGCTGCTTCAAGGTGTATAGACGTTTAGGTGTTGTTTCCCTAAAACCTCCTTAGCCTGAAAAAATAAATCTGTATGCCTTAATATTCTTGAAGGTGTGAAGACGTTTAGGGGGTTGTTTCCCTAAAATCTGCATATTGAGGCTGTGAGAAAGGCTATGAAAAAATGAATCTGTCTGCACTAATATTCTTGAAGGTTGAGCAGACAAATTCATTTTTCTTAGCCTTTCTAAAAGCCTCTAATGTGAAGATGTTAGGGGGTGTTTCCCTAACAACTCCACGTTAGAGGCTGTTATAAAGGCTCTGAAAAAATGAATTTGTCTGCTTTAATATTCTTTAGGGGGTTGTTTCCCTAAAATATAGAGGCTGTGAGAAAGACTACGAAAAAAAAAAAAAGAATGTATCTGCTCAATATTCTTGAAGGTTAAGACGTTTAGGGGGTTGTATGCTTCAAGGTGTAAAGTCGGTTACTCAGTTACGGTCTGTACCCTGACTTTTCGTGAAGACGGTTTAACGGGTTGTCTTCACCACTACCCTCAGTTGAAACTGAGCGAAGGTGTAAGAAAAAAAGCGTTCCTGACGGTCTGAAGACGTTTAACAGGTTCTCTTCTCACTGGTGGCTGGGAGAAAGATTGTAAAAAATGCATCAGTTTGCTTCATTATAATCTGAATGATGAGGACGTTTGGGATTGACGCCCTAAAATCTCTCTAGAATTTTTTTGTTAGAAAGGCTGCGAAACAAATGCATCTATTTGTTTCAATGTGCATTATTAATGGTGAAGACGTTTAGGGAAACATTATTGTCTCTTCTAATATTGGCTCCCTGAAATCTTTTCACTGTAGGCTGGGAGAAAGTCTACGAAATATATGTATTTGTTTGTATCAATATTCTTGAAGGTGAAGACGTTTATTGTGTGCGCAGCGTATCTTGAGTCCTGCAGGTATTCTATGAGCGACTACGTCTTCCTGGAGAGAGCGGCTTTAATCGACGGCCGCCATTGTTTTTGTGACCATCTAGGATATCAACAAGGTACTCTGCTATCGAAAACATACAAACGATTGTCTATGTTCGTTCAGGGGAGAACTCAAGATATGCCGCGGACACTTTAGGGTGTTAGTCTCCCTGTACGTAATAAGTCGACTGACATCCTTGAACGTGAAGAGATTTTAGGGAATCATTTCCCTAAATTATTCTCAGTGGAGGCTGGAAAAAAGGCTATACAAAATAAACGTATCTGTTTTAATATTCCTAAGAAATTTAGTGGTTTGTCTACCTAAAATCTTCTCCGTGGAGGTTGGAAGAAAGGCAACGAAGTCAAGCTTATAAACCAGGACGGAAAACTAAATGGGCTCGATTAGTGTTAACATATTTACTGTTAGTAAGCATGGAAGCACTTCGGCCCTCGGTCTCGAAGGAAATCAGTTCAGGTACTACTTAGGAAGTCTAACCTTTATGTCCAAAACACAATAAAAATATGTTTGCATCTGGATATATTTCAAACATGCATCTGTTTGCTACAATATTCTTGAATTTTAAGTCGTTTAGAGGGGCGTTTTCTTAAAAGTCTTCTCAGTGGAAGCAGGGAGAAAGGCTACGAACAAAAGCATCTGTTTGCATCAATATTCTTGAAACTGTGGAGATGTTTCGCGGGCTGTTTCTCTAAAATCTCCTCACTGTAGGTTGTGAGTAAGGCAATGAAGAAATGCATATGTTTACTTCAAAGTTCGTAAAAGGTTTGAAGATTCTCAACGGGTGTATCCCTAAAATTTCCTCATTGTAGGCAGGGAAAAAAGACAAACAAATATGAATGTCTGCTTTAATAGTCTTGATGGTGTAAAGACGTTCAGGGTGATGTTTCTCTAAAATCTCCTAATAGGAAGTGAGAAAAAGGATATAAAAATGAATCTGTTTGCTTTAATATCTTGAAAACGTGAAAACGGTTAGGGGGTTGTTACCCTGAAATCTACTTATTGGAAGTGGGAAAAAGGTTAAAAAAAATGAATCTGCCTGCTTTAATATCTTGAAGATATGAAAACGTTTAGGGGGTTATTTTACTGAAATATCCACATTAGAGGCTGTGAGAAAGGCTACGAAAAAATGGGTGTGTCAGCTTCGATATTCTTGAAGTCAATACGTTTAGGGGTTGTTTCTCTAAAATGTCCTCGTTGGAGGCTGGGAGAAGCACTGTGAAAAGAATACGGCTCTTTCAATATTCTTGAATGTGTGAAGAGATTTAGTGGATAGTTTCCCGAAAATCTCCATGTGAGAGGCTGTGAAAAAGCATACGGAAAGATGAATGTGTTTTCTTTAATATTTTCGAAGGTATGAAGAAGACATTTAGGTTGTTGTTTCCCTAAAATCTGTATATTAGAGAATGAGTTTGCTTCAATGTTCTTACAGAGTGTGTCGCCCTAAACTCTCCTCACTGGAGGCTGGCAGAACGGCCATGAAAAAACGAATCTGTTTACTTCAATGTTTTTGCAGGCGTGAAGATGTTTAAGGGGTTGTTTCCCTACATGTCCTCAGAAATAAGAAAGACTAATAAAAATATGCTTCTGCCTGCTTCAATATTCTTGAAGACATTTTGAAGACATTTTGTGGTTGTTGTCTCCCTAACATTATTTCTCGTGGGGCTGGAAGAAATGGTATAAAAAACGCGTCTGTTTGCTTCAAAATCCTTCAAAATTAAGACGTTTAGGGAGCTGTCACCCTAAAAATCTTCTCAGTAGATGCAGTATGAAAGATTATGGGGAAAATACATCTGTTTGCTTTAGTAGCTTTGGAAATGAAAACGTTTAGGGACTTCTACAAAATCTTCCCAATCGAGGCAATGAACATGGTTGCAAAAAATACTTCAATATCCTTGAAAATGAATTCGTTTAGCGACTTGTTTCTGTAAAATTTTCTCA
>JAHWFP010110433.1:0-10971 GCA_023313725.1 Lithobius niger
TTTTTGATTTCACAAAATCGCCGTTTTTGATCTTTTGAGTGTACAGAAAAAGGTTCATTGAAGATGCACAAGTAAGGAATAAAAAATTATCATCGCCGCCGCCCGCCCCCCCCCCTACAGGGCTCTGGTTACCATAACAGAAAAAACAACTGCTTACCAATGAACAACTAATTACTCGAATTACAACTAAAGCTGGTGACATCCATCACACACAAAAAATGCAAAAACAAACAAAAAAATACATAATATGCATTCGCGCACAGATGAAGAAAGGCAACGAAGGAAAGAAAACCGAAAACGAAAAGGGAAAAAAAAACGAGTTACAGAATGAGATACAGAAATAAGAAAAAAGAAATATGTATATCTACGTTCCAGGTAGAAGCTTCGGAAGGGGGAGAAAAATACAAAAGAAAATAACACGTAGAAAGGAGAAAAGCAGCCGGATGGGAATATACCCCCCGACTAACCAGAATCAGAAGACAGACACACACACACGCGGTGGCGATGCATTTGCATCAGCAAAAAATTTGCATTAATGCTCGAGCGAGTTGAAGCAACGGCTTGCGGCTCCCTCGCGGAGGATTTGCGCTCCCCTGAGTCCAGCCCGCGGGGGGGGGGGGGGGGGGCGCGCGCCGCGGCGGGGCGGGAGAGGCAGTATCGGTTTAAGGGTAAAGACGGAGAAAGGAAAAGTCACCCGACCAAAAGGTAAAACATCCCACGAATTCCACGTGCTAAGAAGGGCGAGGCTAAAATCACGCGAGGGGCATTGGAAAGCATAGGGAGCGCGGGGGCGGCGGGGGGAGGGGTAGGTGGAGGACAATTGAGAAACTGACATAAGCTGTAACGGGCTCGAAAACCAATTCAGTTCATTCATAATGGGACCCTATTTAATTTTATGACAAAACGAATCCAAATTTTATGACAAATCCACATCTTGTTTTCATTTTTAATCAACTTAAGGATTTTGTGACTCGGCGTTGGGAGAAGGGTTTGGTTGGACAACATGAAAATGTGACCTACTATTTGTTATGACACTTCCCTCCCCCCCACACACACACCCAAAGTCCTAGAATAATTTAACACACCCCCCTCATTACGAATTAAACAATTCTTATGCCCACTCTGGCCACCTGTGGATGGTATCTTATAACCACACTAGAGGAAGCCTGTGTGCTATACACGGGGCCGGTCACATTTCCCGGCACTCTTCCCGATGACTTGTCAGATTGATCGACCACTCATGCCTGGCTCCTTTTTGGCTGCAGGTAGAGTGGGAGAGTGCATTTTCAATGCGGGCACGAGGAGGGGAGAAGTGGTTTTCCTTTAGGCTTTCCTTTTAGCCGGCCTCAGATATAAATCTTTTTCAGTCAGTGATAGGAAAGGCTGGTTTAATACAAGTTCCTGAAAGCATTCAAAGACGTGGTTTTTAACCTTGTTTGTGTAAGGTTATTTTTTTTTTTTTTTTTAGAAATTGTGGAACTGTAGAACTATGTTGTCTTCAAAACTTTTTGAACATTACAGTAGTTATTTCTAGTGTGTGATTTTCGCTGACGACTGATGTCTAAATTACCTTTACATTCATACGTTATCGTGCAAATGGTTAGCCATGGTTGGTTGTTGCCGTTGTGACTTTTTAATACACACACCAAATATGAAACGAATCAATTTTTACCTTAGGTCTTCCTCGTTCACCCTCTTTCCAACACCGAATAAAAGAAATGGCTTACCTGAAACGACAATATAAACACGTGTTATTGCGATTGACTTTTCCATTCTTAGAAACACATCAGTGATTAATCAATATCCACAAACCCACCCAACGGACGCCGAACTACTAATTCCCGGATGTCATATAACGGAGTAGGGGATAAAAAACACTCACAAAAAAAAAAACTGTAAAAGCGGACAAAAATGCAGCTTACAAATTGATCTTTGCACCAAGTCTACTACTTTTTCATTTGACAGATTTTTAAATCTGTATATCCTGTTCTTGGTGCTTGAGCGTTTTTTTTTTCCTTTCCGTAATTTGCTTAGGGATAACTCAGTACTCAAGAAATAAAAAAATGCCTCAACAGCCACAAAGACATCGAGAAGAACAGCAAGACTTTAATTTTCAGCAAGCATTTGATGCCTTGGTCACAAAAAAACACAAAAGTATATAGGTAAAAACCCCCACGAAGTGCGGCTGGGTGATTGCCGACCATCACGGCCAGCATCACTTCAGGGGGGGGTTAGGTGCATATTTTAGTGTTTTCTGTGACCAAGGCATCAAATGCAAAAGAGCTGAAAATTAAAAATTTGCTGTTTTTTTTTATGTCTTTGTGGCTGTTCATCCGCCAATCACGAGGCAATTTTTTATTCTTGTTTACCCCTGGCCGCAAATTAATTGATATTTTAAGTCAGTACTCGTTAACCATAGATTAGAAGTAAACCAGCAATCGCGTAAGGGGTACCGTCGCGGTAGCTGCGGCTACTAATATCTCTGATAATGCTATGCCTTCGACGCAGCACGAATGCAAAGCATTGTCAGAGGTACCGTATTAGTGGCCCAGGGATGCTGCCAGGGTGCAACAGTTTTTCACAAAATTTCACTTCACATATTTTCATTTTTTTACACAAAGTTTCGCACACGTTTTATTAAAATTTTCACATTTTCGCACCTTGGCTTCCCAAACATTTCACAATGTTCAAAGCAGAGACTTTGTTTTTTCACCTTTAGTTTCACCTTGCTTTGTTCTTGTTAGGCTATAGGCCTAGGTTGCATTCACTTTTTATTATTTTTTTAGCTGTTTCCAACTGTTTTTTTTCTGCTTCTTCACATAACTTCTCAGCACCTTGCAAAATGGCATTCGCGGCTTCCTTCGTTAAATCTTGTTTTGCACAAGCTCCACTCAAAATTTTTTAACTTTGGTCCTGCACGATTTTGGCTCCCTTCTGTAGTTGTTTCCCCGTTTCAGTCACAGATGTCTTCTTCAAGGTAGCCAGGATGTCTTCGTCTAAACCATGCGAAATGGCCGTTTGCCGTGATGTCACCATGAGTTAGCCAATGACGAACGAGAACAACGGCTGTTTGGCCGTCTGATTGGACTAGCCCACTCACGTGTTATGCACGTCACAGCAAACAGCCATGGCGCGTGGTATAGTTTCTGTTTCTTGGCATCACGGTGTGACTGGAATCTTCGTGTGTGGGATTTTTTAGAACTCCTCACAGCCTTATGGAGAGGTTTTGTGATTAGAACCCTTTTGTGGTTGATGATCACATCTTACCCGAATAAACTGAATACATTTAAAGGGACCTGCATCCCTGTTGGCTTTCCTGCATGACTCAGCTTTGCGACATTAGTTCAAACGTTGGTAAATGTTGCCAACCCATTCATTTTCTTGTTTTTTTTCTTGCGGCGAGGTGATTTGGCGACATTAACTCTTAACCTGTGTAAATGTTGACAACTGCAATCTCGTCGGATCGCACGACATACCGGAAGGATTTATGTCCTTTTAAACGGAAAGGGTCGCTAATATTCAGCCTTAAAAATGGGAGAAGGGGGTCTTTCCCCGAGTTTCCCAGGTTCTCAAGGTTGGGGGAACCCTGCTAACCCTTTAAGTGCTGGCGCAAACGCGAGCCGAACACAAGCACAGGTATAAGTATCAAAAACAAGAGTCCAAACTATGCGCGGAGATGGGCAACAATGGAGAAATGAAAACAATACTAGTTTCCCTTAAAGGGATATAACCTCCCAGCGCCATTTTTCTCCATCCACCACATCAAGTACGGCCCCCAAAGGTCTACTTACTTACCGTTAGTCTTTCCCTTGCTAAAAAACCGCGTCTAGGAGATTTTCTGTTGACTATATTTAAGAACGACCCATAACTATATGATGCATTACGCGCGTACAATAATCATGACGTTTCATCTCTGTGTGTACATCTACTAATTTTCTAATAATTACCATGAGATCTAAAATCTAATAGACTAATCCTGTAAAAATTAAAATTAATTATTCCAACAGATCGCCTAAGCAAAATTATAAGACACTAGCCTAGAAAATTATAAATTGTGATTTTAAAATACGAGAATCATTCCGGTTTGTGACGACACAATCGTTGACTTGATTCTGTCTCGTGTACTATTCCCAAAGCCAACCGAGACAGCAGCTATGCGAGGAGCGCAGCTACCACCCCAGCCGACTTTGGCGCTGTAATTGCTCGGATGACTATCTGCGCGTAGCTGTAATTTGGCACACGGAACGTTATAAGGCAGGCCGGGTGTCCCCTTTAACAAGCCGACTCTATACACGGCCGTGGGCGAGTACATAGAGGCGTGTGCCTCACGTTAAAGAGCTCCTTCAAGTTGCTAGTTCGAGTCCCGTCCAGGTTACCCCTACTTTTGTGGAGATATAAAATTAACGTATAGCACTTAAATGGTTAAAACAACGAATTTCAACGACTGAACATTATCAATTCCTTCGAGGATTTCAAGCCCTTACAAAAGCCAAAATGAAAAATAAGAATTTGTAAGGTTTTCAAGCACGCACGGGTACGAACCACAAATAAAACGCTCCCCCCCCCCCCACACTCTTTAATTGGTTTCAATCCAAATTGGATTACACGGATTTAATCGTAAGTCACTATGTTATGGGAATAAGAACCAATTAAAAACACGGCATTGCCCCTTGGGATCTCCCCCAATATTTACGTTCGTAATTGTTTAAACGTTTGTTTATGACTTTAGGTTCAGGAAACTAATCAATGGGCCCCTCTTTCTCAAAGTGTCACGCGTCTCCCAACCCAATCCTTTGTACCTAACACACGCTGACCACGCAAATAACCGGCGTGCCGCCGCAGCCATCACCCCCCACCGCACTGCCCAGCCCAGCCGGACCAGATTTCACTACAGCGTCCACGCGTTCCAAGCCGATTCCCGTTGGACCCGATTTTGCGCCGGATTCACTTCACGGCTGATTTGTCCGCCGAATTTCGATAGGTTTTCGATTTTGTTTGTCTGTTCCTAAAAAGGGGTCACGTGTTCCGGCAACTAAGTCCTCATCCCCTTCAGATACGGTCACTGCTCAAATCCGCCAAGCAACCACCCACCCCTCCCCTCCCTCCCGACCCCTTTCCTTTCCAAGTCCCACTCACCCTGCGCCCCCGTAAATAGCCCAACCGACGCGTACGACGCAAACGATCGACGCGGCACCAATACTCTCACTGGAGGGCGTCACTTCCAAGCCAAGTGCGTAACGACGGCAGAACAAAAAAAAAAAAAAAACCGCCAGCCGTCAGCCTCACCTTTTGCTAACGATACGCGATCCTCTAAGAACATCCGTTAACCGAAGTCAACAGCCTGCAATAATTACTACAATATATATCTACAGCTGCTA
Organism: Lithobius niger; assembly: GCA_023313725.1. Lineage (NCBI taxonomy): Eukaryota > Metazoa > Arthropoda > Chilopoda > Lithobiomorpha > Lithobiidae > Lithobius > Lithobius niger. The sequence goes on from JAHWFP010110433.1 coordinate 5,379, forward strand.
GACAGGACCGACCCTATGACGTGGACGAGGAGGAGTGGGCTTTGCGGTATCAAACGACAAATTCGCGATGACGCTGATTTTATATACAACACTTAGTCTTAGGCCCGAATACCGGATGTCTCTATTTACCCCACAGGCGTAAATATTTTTTTCTGAGGACCCGGGGGGGTGTCTTATACCTCTTTACGCCTCTAAAGAAAACGTACATGACCACTTTATTGTACGTTATTATTTTGGCTTTACTTAGTATATAAAGGAAAGAGAAAGGAAAACGAGCCAAACAGCGAAAATCATACACTAGAAATAACTACGCACTTACGTTTTGCAAGGGTGGCATGACCCGGATTCGAACTGGCTTACCCAATTCGTCCCCAGATCACTGATATAGTGCATTTATCGACATGGCCATTCCTCGACTGGCAGAAAGATGATTCACTGAACCCGTTATAAAGTCACAGCAGTGACCAGGGCTCCATTCGACCGAGAATGCTTGCGATCATGGCAATGGTGAAGGCGGCGATAAAGGCGCAATGCCGTGATCTGGCGACGAATTGGGTAGCCAGTTCGAATCCGGGACATGCCACTCCGACGAAACGTAAGTGCAGTGTATATTTATTTAATTACTTAAATGTATGACATCATACAATTTTTTTTGTAGAAAATAGGCAATACATAGGTATTTTCCCCTCTCGGCTATTTTTTTTTATTGGTGGGGGGCTATTTTCCCCTCGCATTACAAAAAAAAATTCCATATGAGTCAGTAGCGGTATTAAAATCGACATTCAACTAGCTTGGAGACAATAACGCGAACTACTAGACTATTTGCTCGCGTTGCTCGGGGCCACTTTAGTGAAATGAATCTCGCTTTTGCCTGTATTTCATTTCAGGGAACCCGAGCAAAGCGAGCAAGTTCAGTTGAGTTGTTGGCGTCATTCAAGTTCAGCTGAGTTGTTGGCGTCATTGTCTCCAAACCAGCTGAATGCGGTTTCAATATTACAACTGGCTTAAGTACGTATGTACATACATACATACGGGATTTTTTGTTTGGTGTAATATGAGATATGGATTCTTTTCCAGCAGAGGAAGTTAAAACTGTAAAAAGTTAAATTGGATTAGCTTTAAATTGTTAAATAATTAATATAGCCAGAGTTCATTAATCTAAAAAGATGTAGCCAGAGTTCCCAAAAACCACCCTTACTGTGCCTGATGACGACGACTGCTCAGTTATCGAAAATTCGCAGAAACGTTTGAGTATCTCCAGTTTTGTCAAAGTTTAAGGTTAAGTTTAAAAATGCTAAAAGTTAAATTGTTTAAACTGTGTAAATTGTTAAACTTAAATCGTTTAAGTAACCACCTTAACTTTTCAATTTTGTGTTTTACAATTCCGTCCTTTTCTCTTTTTTTTTTAAATTTGATGCAGATTGGTTGAGAATCAGTTCAGCTTCGTCAAAAATAAATCAAAGTTCTTAAAACTGTAGTTACTTATAATCCGCATACTACGCAATACTGTGTAGCTGCCGAAAGTACCCAAATAATAATAAAAACCTACTTCTTACATACCGTAAGTGTATTACTCAAAGAAAATTTATTTCTTTTTCGGTCCAAATCTCAGCAGTTTTCGAGATATACCGCTTTTCACATAAATCAATTTCGTGTGCAGAAAAACAAGTACTCGTTTAGCAACTTGGAATAAACAAACCTTCGCTATTATTTTACTTTAACTCACGTGCTCAAATTTTACGACATCTAGGTTTTACTCGATAAAAGATCAACTTTTTACGATGCCAATTTCTATTCCAACTGACGCAGAAAACATTTGCTAGTCTTTTCATTAAGTTTTCTTGTCTGCCCTGTCTTTGACATTTTTATGAGAATCTGGAATTTAATTACCGTTAAAAACCATAAAAAAAAGCAACACTACAAACCTCATGTTATCGGACTCACATGAAGTCGTACTATGATCCATGGTATTAATTTTAAACGTACTTGCCTACATATTTACAAAACAGTTTTTCAACAAATGTCTGATCTTACGTAATCGACATTTAAATTGTTAAAGTTAAAAATGATTCCGCCTGAGAGAGAGCTACATATTTTTCAGTGTCAGCACAAAATTTAAGATATGTCACGTAATTTCGTTATCAATTATCAAGACACACGCTAGTGTGTCGCCCGCCAAGATGATAAAAACACCTATCCAGATAAAATATATATGAGCATGGCGACCACATAGATAAGTTGTGTCTTTATAACTAAGGTAGTTTGGCTGTTTTCAGGCATGTGAGGACAAATAACATTGCGACAGAAAAGGCTGAAATTGTTTGATGGGGAGCCTTTGGCCGCTTGACAACATAAAAGTCACTATTAGTGACACAGCTTGCCGTTTTCTTGTTGAAAAAACGACGTGAATAACGTCGATATTTGTCTAATTAAGACACACGCTAGTGTGCGCCCACCAAGATGATAAACGATAACGCCTATCGGCTACTATTGAGACCGGTTACAATTAGAGATCTCGTACTACAAAATTTAGAAAGGAAATTTACGGTAGAACATGTGTATGACATGCCCTTTTATAGATTTTTTTTTTTCAAAATCAAACCAATTTGACCCGGCTACAACTAGAAACTGGCTAGGGATCTGCCGATATGAGTTTTACCGATCCGATACCGATGTCGATGCCAATAATAATAATAAATATAGCTAAAACTTTAATTTCCATACAAATGTTATTTCTGTTTCTCGTAACGCATGGGTTCTAACTGCCGAGATTATCCAAAAAGTTCTTTGCAGTAATAACAGCATTTTTATTTTTATTCCTACTTATGGACTCAATACTTTCATCTTCTAGTTAGAGTTTAAGTTGGTCAATGTAAAACTAAGAGTGGCAGAACCATCACGTGCTACATTTGCATTAAAAACTGGTCAAATACCTTTGCTTTTCTCTCTTGGTTCTTGCATTTGCCGAACTTTGCGTCAGTTTTATGGGGAAAACGGTTGCATTTCTTGATGTAAAGAATATCTGTATCGGAAGATTTACAGTGGTCCGATACCGATATGGCAAAAATGCCGATAAATACAGATTACACCGATCCAGATATCAATATCGGACTATCCCTAAGACTGGCTACTAATAATTGATGATTGGGAAAACATCCGGCTACAATTGAGAACCCACCACAAAAAGTGGATTTACAGTATAAATTAAATATACATATAACATAATTATGATGTTATACATATATATAATTTATTTCGCAGTTTTTTTTTTTGTGCACAGCACTTTAAGTGCGACTCAATGTTGACACACCAATCCTTCGCAGGAAAGCCCAGAAATGGATTTGACCACACAATTTTTGGCAATCGTAAATGCTATAAAGAAAAGAAAAATTAAACGAAAAAACGAGAAGGGTTAACAGTGGCACCAGATTGATTACGCTACTAAATGGAATTAGTTAATAATTAGTCATGTCAAGGAATTTACGGCTTTACGGTTTTAACATAAAGTAGCTGATTTGGTAAAGGCTTATTGTCTGGGGGAAAGGGGGAGGGAACACCTAACGCCATCTTCACCTAACGCCACGTCAGCAAGGAGGAAACACACACATGCGTAAAATAATTTAAAAGACCAAAAACAACAGCAGCAATAATCAACAACATCTCTAAATTTACCTTTTTTACAAATGTGTCAAGTTTTAGAGAAATACCCTGAAAACAGTTCCGACGTCCATTTTTTTTTCTTTCGGCCGATACCAGTTACGACTTGTAAACGCAAAAATAACAACAACAAAAAAATGAAACTCAAAAGTTTACGAGCAAAAGTACAACTCCCAAATAAATAATTCCTCTAACGTACAGCTTAGCTACCACTACTTGGCAACTTGCTATAGACAAAAAAAAAGTAACAACCAACTCACCCCCCATCCCCCACAATTTTTTTTAGCCCCTCGAGAGCCCAACGAAAAGAAAAGGGGCCCAAAAGCCTCAGAGCAAGCAGATGCATCTCGGACCTCAAGATGAAGAAAGGCTCAGCTCAAGGAGCCCCCCCCCCCCTCCAAATCCCCCTCCCCTCGCCTCCCACGCCCGCAACCACTGATGAATGCAGTTCAGGCCCTGCGCAAAATCTCTCCCGAGATTTCCTACAGATTACGGGATTGACCCATCTGTTCATCAGCATTCCCCTTCGCCCATGTCCCCCCCCCTCAATCTGTGGGCCCTCGTCGGACTTGCGGTCTAGGAGAGTGGAAAGTTGCCAACTTGCTCCCTGATTAGCATCCCCCACTAATCACTGTCCCTCCTTCAACCAAAAGAAAAGAAACGGTGAAATGGTAAAAAAAAAAAAAAAAATGAAAAAGGGGCCGTACGTGAGGTAAAGCCCTCGTCCTGCCCCCACCTGACTTAAACCAAGGATTACAGTTACGGCATCGACGCTTGTGAAGCGGGATTCTAAAGTTGCGGTAAAAATTCCAAGTCCCGCCGAAAGAGGAAGTGAAAATTTTATTTTATTGATACTGCGGCTCATGTTATTTGGATTTCATAGGAGCTGGCGTGGACGGAGCGGGAGCGGGGGGGGGCTACATCAGAACAACATCAGCACTAAAAGCTATGTTTAAACGGCAGAATTGTAAAAGTACTCCACGTGAAAATGATTACGAACATCATTAGAAAAAAATGCCAAAATAGTATACACATGAGATTAAACTACAAGCTCGACATTTAATTTTCAAGAGCTTAATAAAAATGCCAAGTTGATAAAGGTCACATTAAAAATATAAAATAAGAAACCACAAATATACGTTAAGTGGCAGACATAACTGCCAGAACATTAAATAAAAATTTCGGGCAAAACCGCACAGTTAAATAAGAGAATAAACTTATCAACGATAGGGATCTCAACTATGTAGTTGTGAAGCTGAGGTCCCCCCACATTTTAAATTGTCTTCTCTTATTTATTGTTCATTTTTTCCCAAAAAGTTTGACTAACTGTAGCAGGAGTAACTAAGACTCTCACGGTAGCCAAATGCCTTGATATCTAATTAGTGAAGCGCATGGTTGGTTTAAATGCGCGTGTTTTTTAATGCTTGCGTTTAGTTCAAGTGCTTGTAAATTGTATTATAATCATTACTGACACATATCATTAAAACGCTTGTAACAGCGGTTTACATGCAACAATAGGCCTTTCTAAACACTCCTAAATACAGTGGTATCGACCAAAGAATGCCAGCTGAGAAACAAACCGCGCTCATCGTTTCCCTAAACGAGTAAACAAGTTTCTTTCTCAGCTGGCCTTGGTTTAAACAATTATAACAGAACTAGGTTAAGCCCTTCTACGCACAGGCGGTGTTAAATACACGGTTCGCAATACTGGTTAGGTATGGTAGCTCATGTGGTTGTCTACGTTCGACCGAACTAAGGTTTCTTCAAATTGTTATGCACACTTGCTAGCAAACGATGATTTTCGTTTGCTTCGCTCACTCAATCAGCGCATTCAAACCGGCGGCCCCCCGGGGGGAGGGAGCCCCCTTTCCAATCGGTGACTTCCATGTTAATGGGGGGAGAAATAACAGAGCATCATGTAACTCAACGGGGGGGG
>JAHWFP010110433.1:15825-26595 GCA_023313725.1 Lithobius niger
TCTTGCCCAAGCTGCTTGGGATTGGAAAGCATATTAAATTGATGACCTTAGATCACTAAGAGCGATCTTGATGATAACTTGGAGAGAGAAACTAGATCCAAAGGCGAAAAAGCAGAACCACGCTGCTTGGGGGTTGGAAAGCTGATTAAAATTGATGACATTGGTAAACTCTTGGACCTATACCACACGCCATGGCTGTTTGCTGTGACGTGCATATCACGTGACTGGGCTAGTCCAATCAGACGGCCAAACAGCCGTTGTTCTCGTTCGTTATTGGCTAACTCAAGGTGACGTCACGGCAAACAGCCGTTGTTCTCGTTCGTCATTGGCTAACTCAAGGTGACGTAACGGCAAACAGCCATTGCGCCTGGTTTAGAGACTGTTAGAGAAGAGAGATCCGAAATAATAAAATCAAAAAAAAAAAATAATAATAAATACATTTCCTCTTTAGTTTGTGTCGTTCATCGAACGAACACGATAATGCTAGGGTAGCAACAGTAGTTGCATGAGACGATTGCAGGGTATCCGCACCAAGCTCGAGGTGTGCGAACTACCGTCAGTGGTTCAACATGAGCGAGTTCCTAGTTGTCAGTTTCGAGAATGTTGTCCCGATTTATAGTCCGGCAGCCGGAACAAAACCCCAAAAGAATAGTCTGCACAAAATGTTTTTGCGCAGAGATGTTCTTCAATATGTCCCTACTCCAAAACATAATGATGCCACCTTGGCACCCTTGGGGAAATCAAGATGGCGTCCAAAATGTGCGACAAGAATCTTTTTTACTTCTGTCGTCTAAATCGTTCATCCGATTGAGAATTAACCGGTTACCAATTATGTTTAGAATAAAATTTCCTTCAAAAACGGTACTATTCATATTTTTGGTAAAATTACTCCTTCTTGCCGAAATTCGTCATTTAAGTTATTTTAGGCCGTTAACGCATGTTACATACAGTGCATAATGTGTGTTACAATTCCTGACTTTAAACAGCTGCAGTACCCGTTCTAATTCGGATAAATGGACGTGATTAGGCTTAGATGAAAGATTAAGGTGTATATATTTCAACAAGGGTAATTAAAGCGATTTATATTAATTTGGAGCTAAGCTACGGCAGTTTATATACGTGGTAGCGCTGTGCTTTTTCGCTCTATTTTACCACATGTTCCGTCTTTAAACTATTGCCCCATCCGTTCTAATCCGGATGTATGGAGGTGATTAGGCTTAGATGAAAGATGAAGATGTATATTTTTCAACAAGGGTAATTAAAGCGATTTATATTAATTTGGAGCTAAGCTACGGCAGTTTATATACGTGGTAGCACTGTGCTTTTCGCTCTATTTTACCACAAGTTCCATCTTTAAACTGCTGCACCACCTGTTGTAATTCGAATAAATGGACGTGATTAGGCTTAGATGAAAGATGAAGATGAAGATGAAGATGTATATTTCCCAACAAGGCTAATTAAAGCGATTTATAATAATTAGAAGCTAAGCTACGGCAGTTTAAAGATGGAACTTGCAGTAAATTAGTGCCAAATGCGCAGTGCTACACAGTAGAAACACTATCTTAGCTTAGCTCCTAATTAATATAAATAGTGTTAATTACCCTTGTTGGAATTCGTCTAAGCCTAATCACGTCCATTTATTCGAATTAGAATGGGTGGTGCAACAGTTTGAAGATGAAGTGGTAAAATAGAGCGAAAAGCATAGTGCTGCAACGTAGGTAAACTGCCGTAGCTTAGTTCCTAATTAATATAAGTAGTTTTAATTACTCTTGCTGGAAAATATAAATCTTCATTTTTTATCGAAGCCTAATCACGTCCATTTTGCAAAATTAGAACGGTACTGCAGCTGTTTAAAGTCAGGAATTGTAACATACATTGTGCATGCTGTATGTAACATGCGTAAACGGCACAAATTAACTTAAATAAGGAATATCGGCAAAAAGGATTAATTTTACCAAAAATTTGAATAGAACCTTTTTTGAAGGAAATTTTATTCTAAACATAATAGGTAACAGGCTAATTTTCAATCGGATGAACTGTTTAGACGCTAGAAGCAAAAAACCGTTTTTTTGTCGCACATTTTGGACGCCATCTTGAATTCCCAGGGTGCCAAGGTGGCATCACCATGTTTTGGAGTAAGGACATTTTGTAGAACATGTCTGCGCAAAACATTTTGTGCAGACGGTTTTTTTTTGGTTAGGCCAAAAATCAGCATTTGGCAACTGGACTATTAATTTTGACCGGCTTGATGTTAATGGCGCTTTGTGATCCGTAAACCAATCACTAAGCTTGAGAACGAATTAGAGAATCTAGAAGTTTGTGTCTGGAAAGATATTCTACGATCTGGAGTGGTAAGGCAAGGACGTACTGGCGCCTACTCTGAAGAAGGAAAGGATCGGACCACAAAACGTAGGCCTTAGCAAAATTATGACATTATACGCACTACAACGTCACACGTGTGACTGTAATTAGAACGGTGAATTCCTTGAGGGTAGTAGAGGGAACGTACTCTTCAGTCAGTATTGTTGTAACGTTAAACGGCTTTATCGTTTATATCTTGGCAGTTTCTAGTTAAAAGCTGTTCGAACATTATCCGAACTGCATTGTTCAAGCTATGGTAGCTGAAAAAAAATTGTTATCCTATGAAGAATAACGTATTTATTTTGCGATCATTTGTTCTTTGGTTCTATTATTAAATCAGTTCAACATGCAGTAAAAATATATTCCTTTCTTCGATGACGAAGCGGTGGCAGCATTTTTGGGAAGTTGGGCAGTAGTGCCTTCACTTGTGGCACTGGCCTCGACTACAGGTAGCAACCCCCTTTAACATTGGTTTCATCGGTGCTGTTGGTTGAGGCTACCATCCCTGACACTATAGACTTGTTGCCCAGGTTGTCTACTTATGGATTCAAATAAGGAACAGTACCATACGGTACGGTACAGTATGGATCATTAATCATGCAACTAAGAAAAAGATGGGCACTTTAAATTCTGAGCCGCCTAATGTTAATTGCAGTTTGTGTGTTACGGCTCACATGTACAGCAGTACGCAACTTACGGAGCCAGCACTACGTGGTGGTGCACCTTGCCGTTACCGTGGCTGTTTCGTGCTGCTAACTACCGTGCACACATAGGTGTTGGCCTAGCGCCAACAGCCGGGAGACAATCGAGTCCTATTGTTGAACCAGTTAGAACCGGATCGTGCCTACTAGCCATCCGGCTGACGTAATGCCTCAGGCAGGATCTATTGTTCTCGGCAGGCATAAAATGGCTGTCAAAACGACAGATCCTCAGTTGGTGTTGGGGGTCGAACTGCAAGGTTAGACCTCCGTAGCTAATACGGGGGTCAGAATAAGCTGCAACCTTAGTCTTGACACCTAATATGTAATGCTATGTGCATAGCCCCCTAGCTATGCAGCAAGGTGTGAATTAGGAATGAGCTTTCTATGAAGAACTAATCATCCACTTCCCTTGCAACCACTTGTATGTGTCCAACCTTAAAGTTATGATAGTACCTATATAAGGAGTGCCTTTTCTGAACCATACATCAGATAACTTTACTTAGAAAAGGTGGAGATACACCCGAATCAATATACCTGACATAGCTCGAGTTTTCTGAAATCAGAGTGGAATATTTTAATAATGACATTTTACCGCAGTAAAACACTGAAACCAGTCACCACAGATCTAGCAACTTTTGAAACTGGCTCCGTCTATGAAGCGGGCGTCAGGGAGAGGAGACCCATACAAGATCAAATTCAGCACTTTAGTAGTAGCAATAACGTCGAAACGAACCACTTCTTGCGTGAAAAAGACTCAGAAGATTCAATTTGATTTTGTTGGGGGATTGGGGGGGGGGGGGGCAGGGGTAGAGATTGTAACACGAAAGAAAGAAGAGCAGCTGGTACAGCTAAAAATAATCGCCGATAGCAAAAATGTAGTTTTGCTCCATCGCTTCTTTCTTTTTTTTTATTCTCTTCCTTAAAGGTCTAACTGGCGAGCAGAACAGCAGTGGGAATTAATGCTGAGCCCTGATGCTTTTTCTGCTGATGGAGCCCTCTCTCTCTCTCTCTCTCTTTCGCCCCGCAAAGCAAACGAGTCAAAAGCTGGAGATGTTAATGTTTTGTAACGATTTTTCAGGTCTGCTGGCGAATGGAGGAGTTGGTGGTGGCGGTGGGTGGGATAGAGGGGAGACAAGAAGCACGCTCTTCTCTTCCCAATCATTGCCGTTCCTTTGGCCTCCAAATCGCAACAATTCCTGCGAATCTTTCCAACTAATTTTCTTTTTTTCCCCTCCTTTTCTACGGAGTGAACTGTAAAAGGGTAAAACGGAAAAGGCACAGACGAGGTTTCAGTTGAAAATCGGTGAGCAAAAATTAATGACGAATCAAATAACGAATTTGCCTGCAGAAGAATTTAGCACAACCGGTCTGCACGGTCAGAGAAAAGAAGAGTAAGGACTGCATTCAGACACACTCGTCGAGATACAACAGTGTTAACCCATAACCGCCTGAAAGAACTTTAGACCCCTTTTTTTTAGAGTCCATGGGTCAGTTCTCGGATTCGAACCGACATTCTCTTGGTTTGGAGCCGACGACGCTGACCACTGGGCTGTGACTGCCCGCTTTGCTCGGGGTCCCCGGGGACCCCTCACAAAGCTCGCGCTGGGATTTAGTTTTTCGCTGTTATACGTCGTTCGTATCTAGGCGGTTATGGGTTAGAGATTTTCGTAAATCACGATACAACTATCATTATACGATGGGGTTTGACAACAATGCGGTAAGACTTTCGCTGTTTACCCGAAGGTCTTACCGCATTGTTGCCGAACTCCATCGTCGTAACAAATTTGTACGACGACGAGTTGAATCCTTAGTGAACGACCCATTGTTGCAATAAAGCAGCATTGTTAGCGCATTGTTGCCGAACAATGGTCGAACATATTTGTACAACAACGATTTGCATTGTTGGTAACCGAGCCATTGTTGTGATAGTATAACGAGCCATTGTTGGCGGGAATGTTCTTTGCTCCAACTCGTTTTTAAAGCTTAATAACTGCAATAAATGCCTTATTTATTTATTTATTTTAATAAATTTTAAATCTTTCCTTCGGGTCTTTCTTCAGTTGCAATAAATGTATTTTGGAAACATTGATATGTAAGTAAGAACCCCATGCCATCATATTCTATGCCTAGAATTCCTTCTTATTATTTTAAAAATTAATAGTGGTGAGTTTAAAGTGTGAAATAGTTTAATAATACTTTAGAAACGATTCGGGATACGTAAACATGGACAGCGATTGTAATTTTGCTACTTAAAGAAAGAACCAAAGACCTTCGTTCACCAACGCCTAGCCGTAGTTCATACTATTGGTAAGAAAATGGTTTCATTGTTGAAGCTTCATTGCTAATTCGAACAATGTGTCTTCATGATATAAATCCACTGCTGCAACAATGATCGAACAATGAAAGAGTTGTACAAGTGTCATTTAGACAACGGCGTTCGGCAACAGTGTGGTAAAGCATTGGTGAAGCCACGAGATCAACAAAGGCTTTCTTACATCATTGTTGCCAGACAACGTTGTTTAACGAGCCCATTGTTGCAACTTACATCCTTCTCAATTATTAAACAGTGATACATTGTTGTTCAGTTTCGAATTGCTCCTTCAGCGAACAACGGAATTGAGAAACTGCCCCTTCGGAAAAGGCGACTAACCTGACAGCACATTTAATACTTTGGCTACTTCTGCTGCTGGGTGTTGAACTAACGATATGATAGTTGCTAACGAATTAGAATTGCGGTATAGTGTGGACCGACGGACGAAAACCAAATAACTATTAATTTATGTGGTATTGCAAATTGAGTTGCTTAACCTAACCTAAAATAACGCCAACATCTATCACACGATTCGTCGATAAGTGATGGCTGTTGACGTTATACAGGAGGGGGGTCCACAAAAAACTGACGACCTAACATTTTCATGTTCAACTTTTCCAGTTAGCAACCTTCAGAACCAGGCGAGGACAGAAATCTTCCCGTTTCATTAGATTTGATTTCTGTCCTCTGGTTCTGAGGGGTGCTAACTATCAAAGTTGGCCTTAGAAAATTTTGGGTTGTCAGTTTTTTGTGGACCACCCTGTATTGCATACGATATCGCATATACTTTCACAAAATTTATCGTTAAGTATTGCATAAGTTATCACAGTTTAACAATAACTGTAAAGGGATATTTCAGTCGAATCACGAAATCAATAAAGAGGGTATCAAATTCCTTTCGAGGGAAAGTTGTGACGTTGTTGCAGTTCAGAAGGCTAGGTCCTATTGATGAATTGCAGTTCAAACAGAAATAATTAGCCCAAATATAAATCACGCAGGCCATCGTCGCGATCGAAGGCCGGGCAATTCAATTCCCCCGATCGAAACTGCCATGGAAATAAAGCGAACTCTTAACCCATTCCGTCATGGTTAATGTCAGAGACGACCTTACCCGCCTTACTTCTGCAACTACACAGCATGCAGCCAATAAATGTTTGTGCAACACTGCGTAAAATTAAATTTTAAAACGTATTCCATTCACGTCCAAACGGAATGTTACTGATCGTATCAAACGTCCATTGTTCAAACTGCAGCTTGCAACCACCTAACTTTGTTTGCGACTCAACCAACCACTGGGTATCTATCTATCTATGGCGGGCCTAAAATTACGAAGTCCAGCCACACACAACACCGATGGAAGGAAAGATACACCTACAGAGGCCCACCTCCAACAAAGAATCAACTAGCAGATCGATATTGATCAATCGTGTTGTCCCTCCTCCACCCCCACCGACCACCCACACACCCCAAGCGTCCCTCTCTTTTCTCTTAGTGGTCCCTTTTCCTCCTCTTTCATCTCTCAAGGGGACCTTCGTGTTTACTTGGGACTTGGTTTTCTCTTTCTCCCCGTCCCCCCCCCAATCTTTCAAAGACCTATGAATTAATAATAAGCGCCATCAGCGTTCGCTAGCCTCGCTCCAGTTATCTCCAACACGACGAATCATCCAAGCTAGCAACTTAGCGCCCCTTCTTAACTCAAAACTTTGAAAGCAATCTGCAATGGACTAACTCAACCGACCCACCCCCACGTGCACAACGACTTAGCTTGAAAGACCTGAAACGAGCGGCAACACAAAACCAGACAGATGAAGACAAACGGGTATTCCCACATGCCTAGCGTTTTTTCTTCAGTAACTCAGGAAAAGAAAACAGAGAAGCTCCCCTTCCCGACGCACTCCCAACTTGCTGCAGAATCGGTAACAAGGGTGTGAGCGTGGGTGCACAAGATTTTCATATTTTTCACACATCAAACCTTAATTTTTCCACATTTTCGCTTTAAGACTTAAGTTTTCAAGTCTTAGGGCACGTTTACGCAACCACTCGCTTTTGCATTCTCGCAGCTAGAAGCTAGAAATCAGCTCAAATTCCAACATGGCGGCGGTTTTGTGTCTGCCGCCTCGCAACGAAAACAGCAAATAACGTGAATTCAGAAGTGTTTGGGAAAATTGTTTCGCCATGAGGAATTCTTTATATTATTGGCACGGATTATAAGACTGCAAGTATTTACTCAAACGATGTCGGATTTAGCTAATCCATTTAGCGTTGTTACCATGGCAATGTCACCTTTGCCATCGCGATTGAATTCTAGCTGCGAGAATGTAAAGGCGAGTCGTTGCGTAAACGCGCCATTAGGAGACAAGGCCACATTTTTTTTTTGCAGCTTGAAGAAGTTTGCAGCTTCGTTCCCATCTCACCTACCGCTATGCGCTTATGGAGCTGGCCAACCCATGGCCATCAGCTCCAGCATGCAACGCGCCGCCGACTCACTAGGGTACAGACAGCATACCCTTTAGGAATAGGCGAAGTTATTGTTAATGCATTTTTTTTCACGATCGCTATGGGTATTATGAGAGTAACGGAAGGGGTGTTCCAAAGACATTAAATTCACTTAAGTTCCATTTGACAACCACAAAAGATGGGGCTACTTACTGAGCAGAAAGCAGCATTCCTCTACCCGTGTCGGCCTGACCATTGCCATTACACGGAATGTGCCAACCCATCACATTTTCTGCTCGTGCGTTTCACTAGCTGCGAACTACTTCCAACCTTGATTTATTGCAAATAGAAATCATCATTTTAACGATAAACATCCTATAACCTTAATCAAATTTCATTCCACATTTTTTTCCCAAACTTATTTCTAATTATAAAGGGAGACATTCCCCAATTTCTCCCGTAGTCCCACCTCAGTCAGAGGTTCCTCAGTTAGTTCCTCCTGTTTAGGTTCGAAATTGGGCTACTTTGGCTAAGCAAGTTTGAAGTGGTTTACACTGACGTACATTTAAAAATATTAGTTGTTTTTTTTTTAATATATTACAAACCCATTAATTTGGTGTCGGTTTTCACACGCTTCGGCAAGAACCTACGTTAAAGTTTGGTAAAATTGTAGCACCCGTTTTTCTTTTAGTACGAAAACCTAATTAAACCCAAGAGCAAAGTTTTAACAAAAGCCAGCTTAGTACTTCAATTCGAAGGGAAATAAGCGTGCCTTTAAAGGTGGACTGTCATGGCCTGCAGCTATTTAAACTTCTAGGAGATGAACTTCAGTTGGCTTTGGGGGGAAGGAAGACGAAAATAGTGGAGCTCCAAGCTAATATTTCCCAAATTTCTTACTGAAGCTGTTCCCCACATTTTCCTATTCCCAAACGATTCTTAATTCAGCTTCCGGAAAAAAAAGCTTCTGCTAGCAAGGTTTGTAAAGGAAAGCGGAAAATTGGATAGCTGCAAGTAAAATTCATACCACATCAACTAAATCAATAATTTTCTCCCACTTGAACTACCCTACTTCAACTGAATTACTTCTAACTATCGTACAAATAAGCCCTTGTACACTACAATTGCAGAATTCATTTCTAGACTGTCATACAGGTTACAAATACCGTCGTAGTTTAACACTGATAATTTCAATGAACAAGTCAACAGGCAACCAAACTCGACGCCCCAACCCACGCCCACTCCCACGCCCACTCCTGATAAAATAAATACTGATTTGGTAATAAAGCAGTATTAATTGAATGTCTTCGCTAAGAATGAATAAAAGCACCTGTGAAGGGTTGAGGTCCAAGCACGTAACATGGGGGTTGGAGGGAGCGAGGATTGAGGCTTCATGGCGTGTCGACAGCTCAGTCATTAGCGCCAACCTCATACACAATACAGTGGTCTAGGTTGCGACTGTGCCACACATTACAGTATGTTAAACAAACCTTACATCTATATCTTATTGTATATCCGTGACCCGCTACTCTCGCGGAAGGTGGAAACGGCGGCGAACACCATCACGATGGTGATATTCTAACAATACAGCAGTGACACGACATAGTATTATTGTATATAACTCTATGGTGGAGCCAGTTACTGGGTTAGCTGCAAGGTGCACTGGTGGGGGAAAAGCAGAGCGTCCTACTGAAGCCAATGCTATTAGGCTCGATTTCTTAGACCTAAAACGCGCGATGTTTGTCGATTTGTTGGCAGTTGCTGACATTTTTAAGCAAGTGGAATCTTTATTTTCCAATTACAACCTAAGCAGCATAATGGATTGGAGAAAACAACGGTTTCTTAAGCCTACGAAATCCACTCTCAAAGCACTGGCTTGACTAGAAGTGCCGTTGTTTAACCCACCATTTCAATCTAGTGCCCCTTGCAGATATCTCTCTTGTAGCAATATGACGTCACTTGACGCTGCTCAATGTGACGGACAGTAAGTGGCCTGCGACACCAATGACATTTAGAAGGAATAACCCCCTTCAAAAGGACGCAATGAGTAAGGTTGGTGACCAATACGCAAACGGGCTAACACCACCTCTTCCCGGCGACTGCGGAGACAAGCCGAGTACCAATCCTAGACGGAAGGATGGCTTAAAATATCAAACGCTCGAGCAGGCATTCTCGAACCAGTGACCTTTGGAATGACCGACAACTTGCTCTTTTAATACCACGTCATAGATTTGTATAGTGCAACGGCTACGGGTTGGTTATTCCCCATGTAATATCTACCTAATCTCTTTCTGTAGGTATAGTCTCGTATCCAAGGGGGATTTGAGGCTTAATGGTGGGTCGACCATCAGGTCTTTAACGCCATACGAAGATGGTGAAGTTGGCGATAACCAAAGTAAAACACAATCTACAAATAAACCAACGAAAAGAATCACGCGTAAAATTAAATAAAAACAAATCTTAGTTCATATTCATATCTCCAAGATATGCGTCAACAACAGGCCACCATCTTGGAAGCATACTGTCGCTGATCAAACGAGACTATTGAACGCCAGCATTTAACAAACCTTAAACCACGGCTGTGACGTCACGCTAACTCAACGCCACGCTAAATTTCCGTAGGTTAAATCCCGTTAAGTGTGCGTCATCGCAAAAAGTGTGGGTTATCAAGTTACCCCACACTTTTACCGATAATCCACACTTTTGTCGATAACTCAACACTTTTGACACTTCCGGACCACGCGATGGGAACGCACACACCACAACCAAAATTATACAGCGTTAAAACCGTAACGCTATGAAAACGTACAAAAGGAATTACTTAACCTGCCGGGATATCCCAAATGAAATCCTTTACCTGCTAACGGTCACATGTCTGGCTGGCCAATTCCAAGTTTATTCCCTCCGTCTAACTCTTCTCACCCCCCCCCCCCCTCCACAACCTAAAATGGAATGACCTTCATT
>JAHWFP010110434.1:0-25595 GCA_023313725.1 Lithobius niger
ATGCTAAAACGCTTCTCAGATCGCTCTGGGCAATGTGAGACAAGTTATCAATAAAGACGTTCAGCGCAAATTCCAGTGATAATAGCACGTAAGCGTAAAATTGAATAATGCTACGACTTCTGGCTAGTTTCACCCCTTTCATTACATGGACAGTAAGCAGTCTGTATACGTGCCATACAGCACGCTAGGAACGAGTCTGTGGACCAAGTGAATGCTGGTGGAAGTTTCATGGATAACCTATGCGCATTTGGAAGTTGGGCGGTCTGACGGGGTTATGGTAGTCAAATCGTGCCAGAAAATTAAGCTATGCATGGGTGGCATTGTTTACTTTTTTCCTTTCTTTTTCTTAAATGTTTATTTGAAGTCTTAATTAAAATATAACTGAAAACTAGGGGTCGGACGAATATTTGAATATTCGTCCGTTAAGGGCATATATTTTCCATTCGAATATTCGCAAAATAAAAATTGTGTAATTTTACGTTTTTTAAATTTGGTTTTTAGGTTTTCCTGTGGGCTTTTTGTGTCAGTCCGCACTATGCTTTCTTCTCTTTCCACTTCCCTCTCAACCAATCCAAGTAACAATCCATGTGTTCTATATCGTCACTTTCTAGTGCGGGGCCCGCCCCCCGGAGAGGTTGAGATTACGGAAGCGCATAGCAGTTCTTCCTAAAACAATTGAACTGAAGAATAAGGAAGTCAACCAGTTGATAGATGACTTCCACTTCAATATCTTATGTGAAAGGGCAAGACACTTTGTGAATTACGTTCATTCTGTACTGCTGTTAACAATTCTTCGTTTTTACTGCTAGCCTAAAATACTTACCTGTATTTTAATAGCTTTACATTAAATGGAAATGCTACCCGTCCCAAACATGAAATTTCAATACTCTAGGTCCTTGCAATGGCGTCCCTCTGGGTCCCATGACCACCGCTAGGTGGCGCCCCCAAACCCGCTCTATCAGTTTGTTTTAGGTCGCATCTGCTATCGACTAAACATGGATTGTGCTAATAAACCCCGAAAAAGGCGACGTGTAGGGGAAAAAGCGACCAAAGATGTGGTAGAAGTTTAAATCCGAAGGATTCGCACGGACTTTGTAGGCGATGTAGGTTCTGTGATTTCCAAATCTGTAAGTGTGCCGAAATTTGTGCGACAATGAACACAAAGACTGAAGGCTATTTTGGCCACATGGGCCGATTTGGATCGTAGTGCCAATTTGCGTAAAAAGCTAAAGAACTAGCAGCCCTCAAAGGTAATTCTTCAGCTGCACTGGATCTATACATGTATTTGGAATCGGGAGACGAAATCGGTCGTTTCATTAAACGATCAAGTACCATTAGGAGGAGACGCATCCTTTGTTCTCCCGCGGTCCGGCGGACAGGAAGTGGATCTAGCCGCCGTTGTGGAAAGTGCGTTAGAGGGCAACCCCCTCCCACCGGGGAATCCACAACAAGAGGGCTCCGGGAGGAACAACAACAGGAAACTGCGGATGGCACACAAGAAGCATTGAATGGAAGTGGATCGTGGACGAAATATACGGCTCACTTCCAAGTGTGTTTCGCCCTAGGGTGGAGGTCCGCGAACCATCGAATGGTGAGCCACCGGCAACATCGTTCGCAAACATTGATAGGATTGTGAAAGTGCCATGTAACTTACCTCAGTCACAAGTGCTATACATTTAACTTCTGGTAAACGGAGGTGTACTCCGTGATAAGGGGAATGTGATCTCGGCGGTGGCTCCCTTACCCCCCCCCCCCCCCAGATTTAACGAAAGGATCGTTCTTTTTCTTGGTCGGTAATGTGAACGCCCCGAGAATTACAAGATACAAAACCTACGAAGAGACCGAGTATAGTGCGGCGGGGGTTAAAATGGACATGGAGTCATCATTGCAAAGACCACCATAGATGAGAATTGCAACCTCCCAGTACGAAGAGGAAGAGAAAGTTATTCGGGCCAGCCTACGCGCAAATTCCACGGCCGACATGGCCTATTCAGCGGTGACCGCTAAGTTGAAGGAGTTTTTGTTGACGGCACCGGACAAAAGATGTCAAAGAAGTAGACAAAGCAGTGAAATTATCACGCAAAGCCAGTGAATTTCACACGGATGCCTTGAATTGGGGCTCGAGAGCCCTCTTCAATTCAGTGTTACACAGGCGTGATGCTTACCTCGAAGGGGCCCAAGGAGGAGTGTTCAAAGACACAGTGAAGAACCTGCGTCTAGTACCGGTGCATTAGTCTAACTGGTTGTTCAATGGCCAGTTGTTGACGATGGCACAGGAATTGAGAGACAAACAGTACCTTCCTAAAGCACCGAACAGAGCGAACAGAACACACCACTGTTACAGACAGTTTGGCTCCAAACTCGACGTCGCGCGTGCGCAGTGATGTTGCGTCAGCCGTTCAGTACCTTCCTAAACTACAATACAGCTCAACGAGCTCAGCAGCGTATTGATACGTCATACCTTCACCGCCACCAGACCTAGCTAATGGATTTGACCAGGATTGGCTAATAGATGTGACCAGGCGAGAGCAACGCCAAATTACGAACTATCTCAGGGAGGTGGTTTGCTGGGGTGGAGGTTTGAGCATGCGCGAGCTAACAGTTTTGACGAAACGGATTCGTCGCTGACGATGTTGACGTCAATCAAGCCGCATCAACACGGATATTAGCAGGGAATGTGCCAAACTGTCACCAACAGTGGTGCGTTTGGTTCGCTCTGTTTGGTCGTTTAGGAAGGTACCGATAGTGAAGCTGCCCGGGACGCCACAACGAGAGAGGTGTGCTCATGGAGGAAAGGGGCAAAACTCGCCAAGCCTGCCATTTCGGGAGTTCCCCCGACAAGGGGGTAATGGTTCACAGAAAACACCCGTACGTCAGGGCCCAGGACAGAGTCCGCAGATGGGAAACCCTAAGAGCAGCAGGGGCCGTGGTGCACTAGAACGAGGCAACTTTCTACGCAACAGGGGTGGCAGCCGAAGAGCACCGAACCCGAAGCATTGACAGGATCTTGGCGCGTTTAGCCCCCAACCTTCATCATCAGGTAGGGAGAAGGGTGAAGCGCCATCTCATGATGTGGAAAGAGATTACGAAAGACAAGTTCGTACTAGCGGTGGTAGCCGGAGGCTATAACCCAAGATTTACTTCGACGCCACCGCTATCCTACAACCCACCACACTGGCTGAGGCACAAGGAGGAGCCACCAGAGTTCATCGCAGAAGTGCAGAAACTGATTCTGAAAGGGGATCACCACAGAATCACCTACAGGAATCACCACGGAACACCCCAGGGTTTTACAGCCCAGCGCCAGTAATCCCAAAGAAGGACGGGGGTTCTCGGCTTATATTCAACCTGCGACACTTGAACGGGTACATCGCTTCAGTCTATTTCAAGATGGAAATGCTTGGTTCTATCCGCGAGGCGATTCAACCAGATGAGTACACCACGTCGATAGATTTGGAGGATGCATACCTCCACATCCCTCTACACCCCAGTGTACACCACCTGTTTCGTTTGGTTTGCCTAGTGAAGGTCTACCATTTTGTAGTCCTCCCCCTTGGCTTGTGCACGGCCCCTCATGTCTTCACCGTGATGATGAAGCCTGTGCTCGCCGTGTTGCATCGTGAGCTGATCATCGCCCACGCGTACCTGGACGATTGGTTGCTCCGCAATATGATCCGCAGAGACTTGAAAAGGGACACTGCGAAATGTATTCAGTTTCTGTAACGACTGGGACTTGGGGTGAACGGACGGAAGTCCAGGACTACTCCAGCCCAAGTGTTCGACTTCCTAGGTGCAAGGATCGACACACGCTCTTTCACGGCGAGACCGTCGGACACAAGGATCGACCAAGTGACACAGGCGGCATCAGAACTTCAGAGGAGGAAGTCAGTGTCAGCGAGACAATTATCCAGGACAATAGGGAAAATGGACTCGTGTGTGACACTGGTGCCAATGGGAGCATGGAGAGTGCGCCCACTCCATTGGCTCAGAAAGCTGGAATGGATCTCAAGGGAGTCGTGGAAGGACTTGGTCTCTCTCGACAGAGCCCCAGTAGAGGTGATTGCGTGGTGGACGGATGCGGACGACCTATGGAGTGGAGTGCCTATCTACACGACGGCGTCGGATTGGCTTCTGATCACGGACGTGTCCTCCCAGGGGTGGGGCGCGACCGTGGAAGAAGAACTGTCGGCCGGCAGTTGGACGGAGGTTGCATATCAACGTTCTGGTGCTTCAGGCGGTGCTACTGGCCTTGTCGACATGGGCACACAAACTGAGGGGCTTGATAGTGGCGGTCCTATCGGACAATACGTCGGCAGTAGCATGCCTGAGGAGGGGGGGGGGAGGGATGAGGTCCTCCTCCCTGTACATGGAAGTGGGCCAGATTTTCCAACTTTGCAACGAGTTAGTGATTTCACTACAACCCAGGCACATAGCAGGGAACCTCAATGTGTTGGCGGACGAGTTGTCCAGGAAGAATCTGATCCCCACTACGGAATGGAGACTGCTTCCAGAGGTGTGCCAAAGCCTGTTCAGGCAGTGGGGCACACCGATGGTGAACTTATTTGCGACGAGAGTGAATGCCCAACTACCGCTGTTCGTGTCCCCGTACCCGGACAGTAGGGCAATGGCAACGGATTGCCTGAGCATGTCGTGGGACAATTTGTTCGGATACCTATTTCACCGTTCAAGTTACTTCATCAGGTTTTGGACAAGATTAGGGATTCGACGGGTATGTTTATCCTGATTGCTCCGTGGTGGGAGGCAGCCCCGTGGTTTGTGGAACTGTGGTCCCTAGCAAAGGAGAAACCGATTCCCCTCCCAGACCGAACAGACAGTCTTTCCCAACACGAAGGGAGGACATTACACCAAATCCCCAAGATTTTACACCTTCACGCCTGGAGGTTGTAAAATCGGAGCTGAATAAGTCGGGATTTTCCCACGGGGTAGCGAATTTAATGGTGGAGTGTATTAGAGACTCCTCGAAAAACATCTACGAAGGTAAATGGAGAGGCTGGGTGGAGTGGTGTGGAAAACACGAAAGTGGTCGAACTTGCTCCCACCCCACATAACGTTTGCGAGTTCCTCAACTCCCTCTTTAATCAAGGACTTACTCCAAGCAAGATTAAGGGATACAGAGCGGCTATCATTTCCGTGGTGGGCCTGACGGGATGTAAGGCGGTGGTGGAGAGCCTGGAGGTATCCAGATCATCCAGTCATTTGGTGTGCTGCGCCCAAGGACCAGAAAACTGTGCCAGGAATGGGACATAACAGTAGTGCTTCAATTCCTGGCGGAAGCCCCGTTTGAACCACTTCACGAAGCGTCGTTTGAACATCTTTCGAGGAAGGCGGTATTCTTGCTGGCAGTGGCCTCCGCGGCAAGGCAGGGGGAGCTGGCAGTACTTGTGAAGGGCAAGGATTTCCTTCGGGCACACAGTGACTGGTCGAGCATGTCCTTCCTACCACACCCCGCGTTTAGGGCAAAGAACTTAAAACCTGAGGAGTCACCATCACCTATCGTGGTTAAGGCCCTAGCTCCTACGCTGGAAAAAGGATGCCCTGACAGGCTGCACTGCCCTGTTAGAGCTATGAGATACTACCTCGCAGGACCAAGGAGGTAGTGGAAGGTGGGGAACGAGGGGACCCAAGACCGTGGATACCCCTGTTTGTAAAACTCTCCCGGGATGGAGGGAGGCTCACAAGAGAACCCGTGTCCCCTGGGTGGATCTGTCAAACCATTGAGGAAGCCCACCGGAAAGAAGGACGGTCGACCCAGTGCTCGGTCACGGCCCATGGAGTCAGGGCCATGGCAATGTCATGGGCGTTTGCTATGGGTACCCCATTGAGCGAGGTTTTGGACGCAGGAAGATGGAGAAGACGAACTACCTTCATCGCCCACTACCTCAGAGGGATTAAGATGACCACAGCCGCACACAGAGATGTTAAGTTCCTCGCCGCGGGTAAATTGGTTCAGAGGAAATAAGGTAAAAGGGGTTTTGATTACTCTGGGACTGGCTGGGCGACTGGTGTTGTTTGGTCGGGAGTAGGTGTCGTATGGATGAAATTATTATTCATATGGGAGCTACTAAGGTCTTGCAAAGGCGGGCTTCAACGCCACCGATTACGGTAGGACAAAGTCAGCTATTAAAATACAGGTAAGTATTTTAGGCTAGCATTAAAAACGGGGTTTTAACCGCTAAAATTAGTTTTTACTTAGTCTAAAATACTTACCTGTTAGAACCCACCCTCCTCCCGCGTCGAACCGTCTTTAGGTGAGACAAACTGTGATATAGAGCGGGACCACCAAGCTGTGGTCATGGGTCCCAGAGGGACGCCATTGCCGTTGAAATTTCATTGTTGGGACGGGTAGCTTTTCCATTTAATGTAAACTATTAAAATACAGGTAAGTATTTTAGGCTAAGTAAAAACTAATTTTAGGGGTTAAAACCCCATTTTTTTTTTTTTTTGGGTGGGTGGGGGTTGTTGTTGTGTTACATACAGGGTGTTTCAGAATAAAACCGACAAACTTCCAGGGCATACTAAGGAGGTAATGACAAGTCAAAAAGTCCTATACAACACTTATCCAAAAACGCTTGGTTACCGAGATATCGTCCTATTGCACCCCAATTTTTTTATGATCGAGTATTTAAGTCATGGCTTAATTCGAGCTTGCCACTGAATGCTTGCAAGGTGCACGCTTTATAGGGACCTCATAAATCATCTTGCGTATTTAAGACCAAATTCATACGGTGCACCAACCTGTGGCAACATTTCATGCTCATCGAAATGCATTCGAAACTGCAACTATGTCTAACTCTTGCCAAGAGAGTTGTTACATACATTTTTTAAAAACATAATATTTATTTAAAGTACAACATAGGTTAATAATTTCTACAGTAATGAATGCTGCTCAAAGCTGTAAAAACACCGCTGCTTTTGATAAACGTTTTCATAGTTGCGTGAGCACGAAATGTCCGGTGTGAACACTGTAGTATTATATCACAGCAGCCAGAGGCAGCCTGGTGGGTGTAAAGGCCAGTACGGTAATTGGGGACCAGGGGCAACTTTTTTGGGAGTGTTTCGCCCCGAAAGTTTCATAACATCAGTCGAGTAGCTTGGTAAGTGGTGGCGGGGGAGGAGGGGGATAACGCACTGCGCAGTACTTTTTTCCTTTTTTTGTTATTTTTTTTGTGATGGGGTGGGGATGGACTGAATGGTGGTAGCGGCTGTGCTCCTGCTTGTGAAACATGGTTTTGTTTTAAATTGTGCTGAATGGTTGTATGCAGAGGTTAAGTTTTAGGGATCTGGTCCCCTAGCCTTTGAGCGAAATCTCAACAAACGGGCTGTTTTTTTCTTGAATGACTCAAGGCAATGGCACCGTAGCCACTGCTAGCTAGTTTCTCAGGTGGCCGAACAAAGCCTGAGGGTCTGGAGGTGGACTGTTAGCTCCCGTATGGGGTCCGGGAAGCTGATGCATTTTACGGTACGTCACTACCGTATCCGGCTTCTAGACAGTACTTTTCACATATTCTGGAGGAATTTATTTATCATTATGGCACATTTTGGGGTTTCGGCGGGGGTGGGTTGCAGGTTCCCCCACCCCCATCAATGCCCACTGCACAGGGGCGTTTATCTCCCCTCTCCTTTCTTCTGTTCATGTTTGTTTATAGCTTTTTTTTTTGTAGTTAAAAAAAAATGGGAGTCTACGGCTACTGAAACTTGGCCTGGGAGGTGTGGGCGGTGGGGGGGGGGGGGGGGGGGGAGCGAGTTTAACGAGCGTTGTAAACGCTCCGAGCCGATTCCGGAAACTGAAACTCTTTTAAGACATTGAAATACCTGATCTGATCTAGGAAGGCATGCCTTTTGATAATGTTAACCATCGTTCTTAAACGCTTTTATAAAAATTACGGTACGTTGCAACACTGTAATTGGGTCAGTTGATTACCATTGCCTCCCCCCCCCCCTCCCTCCCTTCCCTAACCTTCCAGTTCCAGGATCATCAGTTGGAACAGGCCAGCTACATTCTCCCTTACGGCTTTCAACTGGTTAACAAAGGCTTTATTTAAAAAAATCGAGAACAATGAACATACTTGGGCTGCCTAGTTTCAGGAAAATAAAACAAGGTTTTCTTTGGAATAATAAAAAAGGAACTTCTACTGCATTCTTTTGCTTTTCTTAATTTAAAAATAGCATTACTTCTAACTTAATTTTCATTACGGAAACGTTAAGCGCTGCTGGGTAGTGAGAGGCTTTGAAAAAAAAGCCATGTCCGCTTCCCTGCAAAACGCGTCAGTATTCTGATATCTTGCAAGCTACACCTAAATAAATAAATTAAATATAAATAAATATAAATATCTTGCCTGTCTTGGCAAGATTAGACGATATTGCAGTTTCGAAGTAATTCGATCATCGCAAAGTTTTCCCACTGGTGGGTGCACCTTGCTGCATCCGAGTTTGTTTTGCATGTGGCCACAGTAAGGCGTGCGCTTTGCAGCCAGTCGGACTCAGGCTAATAACCTATGACACAGTCTACCAAACTTAAATATTCGATCATAAAATAATGGACCCAAATAGGGCGATATCTCGGTAACCAAACATTTTTGGATAGGTGTTGTATAGGACTTTTTGACTTGATTTTACCTCCTTAGTATACCCTAGAAGTTTTCGGTTTTATTCTGAAACACCCTGTATGCCTTTCAAGTTGCCATGTCTAGTAGATTTAATTAAACTTGTGGTTATGTTACGTATCCCTCACATTGCCAAAAGACTTAATAAAAAATAAAACTTCGGTATTTTCCGAAAAATGGATTTTGTTTGGGGAGGGGGAACGAAACATAGAACAAAATTTTGAACGAATATTCGAATATTTTTTGGTCGAATATTCGAATATGTTTTGGGCGAATATTCGAATATGTTTTTGCCCTATTCGTCCGACCCCTACTGAAAACTTCGTAAAACACCCGTGTTAAAACAATTCACTTTTGAAGAAATTAGTTGTTACATTTTTTCTCCCACGTAACATGTTTTCAGTCCACGTTTGGTCCCGTTGCTCTCTTGTTGGTGAAAGCTTGACTGTCCCATGGCGGCACTAGTGGCTGGATATCTCACCACACCCACTCGCGTGATGGAAAATTGCTCATTAATGTTTGTTGTACATCGGCTGTTTAAAAACACTTACTCTCATTGTACTGAGCGTGTTCAAAAATCGTAACAATTCAAATACGGTATTGCGCTATCTTACGTGGAAATTAGTCTTGAATTCCGTAAATTTTCAACAGTTCATGTGGAGGTGAATGTATCAAGTCTCCCAACTATCGTCTTCAGGAGCTATTTTGAGGTTTTTCGGTGTTTTGGCTCGCATCAGTCTCCTTCGATGTTCGTTGGGGGGCAGTAGCCTTGGCCTTCGTTGCTGGTCGGTCCGTTTCCATTCTGTTGCATGGCTGGCGTAGCAGTATGCTCTCACAAGGAATTGGGTTGCTGGTGTGGATGGTGCTTGGATGTTCACGAGTTCGTAGTTTTCTCTTGTGTGCCGGTATAGCTATGGATTCTAAACCTCTCGAATGTTGATCCCTCTTCGAATTTGACACAATCAGGGGCTCAGTATTCTCCCAGTTCATCGCGTGGTTACTAAGCATGCCGAGAATACCGAGAATACCGGGAGAATACTGGGAGAATACCGAGACCGATTATGTCAAATGCGAAAAAGGATACACATTTGAGAGGTTTAGAATCCTGACCTATACAGGCACACAAAAGAGAAAACTACGAACTCGTTAACACCCTGGCGCCATTCTCACCGGCAATCCAATTCCTCGTGAGAAATGACAACTACAACCAGACTAATGTGTGCCAAAAACACCAAAAAACCTCAATAGCGCCTGAAGACAGTGGGAGACGTAATACATTCATCTTCATACGAACTGTCAAAAATTTGCAGAGTTGAAGACTAATTTCCTTGATTGTGCATATTTGTATTGGTGTTACAATTGGCCACTGTAATTTTCATCGTAACTTTTAAAAATTTCTCACTTTCTTAAGTAGTTCGGTGTGTGATATTGATGCTGAACTCATTTGGTTTTGAAGTTTATTATAAAGTAGTTATTGCTAGCTTACGCTAATTAAAAGTAATCGGACTCACATTGCAGACATTAAAAGTGGCACTACCGCGGAGTGAAAGTGCGGAATCTAGCGATTCGTCACCGGACCTTTCTCCTGTCGCTTCGAGCTCTCCATGCGTCAGCGTCGCTTCATCAACCATACCAGCCTCTGTTATTGCTGGTTCATCGCCGGGGCTTTCGACTGTCGCTTCTCACGCTCCATAAAACAGCATCGTGTTATCGGCTGCAGTGCCTTCCTTGACTGCTGATCTGTCACCAGACCTTTAGCCTGTCGTTTTTCTACGACAGTGACATCTCAGCTGCATCTCCAGCACTCTACTCCAACTTTGCATCTTCTCTCTTGAACGGCTCAACCTTTCAGGCCCTTGATGGCTCCATCGCGTCATCTCATGTCCCACAGGCCATCCCTGTCGGTATTTCGTCACGCTTTATGCTATGCCTCCAGCTTCGAGTCTCGGACCCGATGACTGGGTTGTGACAGGGTTTTGCAAGATTTCCATCAACTGCCCCTGCTATCTCCAGGGTCCTTTTCTGGGGCCTCTCATGTATTGCATGTTCGGCACCACTTCGCTGCCCTTTTTCCAAGGAACAAAGTCTGCGACCTCTTTGGTATTGTCTTTCGTACTTATCAAGCTCGACGCAGGCGAGGCCACTTATTTTGCCCTTTTGCTTCCAACCCAGCACTCTACCTGTATTCTTCTACAGCAACAACTGCACCACCAATACTCGGATTTCCTGACTTTCGGCTCCACCAGCAAGACAGCTTTCACTACCCTCTTCCTCTTCCTCACAAGGACCTCTGTCACCCGGATGGATAAAAAACGTCGGACTTTCGCCACTGGTTGCGACAGCTACCATTCTTCTCTCTAAGTTGCTCAAGGCACTCCAGATTATGCGCCTCTTTTCGACTCTACTTCAGGATGCCCTTCAGCATCTCTACTCGCCTGCGACCAGACTGACTCACCAAGTCACCCTTCTGACTTCATTGTAGGCACCATCGCCAAAATCTCTCCATCATCTGCAACGCCTCACATTGCGATTCCGACCTCTTCATTTCCATTGACTAGCCTTTCGTTCCTGCGCTTCTGCAGCATCACTCGTCTTTTACAAGCTTCCGATGCTTCTCACCCGAACTGTCATTATTTCCCGGCTTGCGGCTGCCTTTCCAAATCTCCACCCACGACATCTATTGACTGTGTTGCCCAGGCGTCACAGGACTTACCTAGCGATATCTAACACGGGCCTTTTCCATGTCTTTTGTTTCAAGCAGAACACAGACCTTCTTCACGCTTTGTAAAGTTTCTACATTTGTCGTCCTTGGACATTGAAGACTGCATCTTTTCCTTTCAAGAAAGGAAAGGATTCAAGATTATGATGAGGTGGACACAGACTTTCCTTTCTCCTCACTTACGACCCACTTGAGGTTCCCTAGTTTGCAAAAGAAAGAATATATTTAAAAACTTACACCAATAACGTACACATATCGAAAAAAAGTGAATAATGACACTGCGACAACATGAGACGGTAGTCTTACTTTTGTTTCGGCTGTCACGATCATCTATTCACCATTCTCTTTAACGGCATGCGACACCTTTTCTTCCTTGTCTCGGAGTCTGGAACTTAGGACTTTCACATCCACCTTCCCTTTAGACCCTTTCATCGCAGCATTCCGTTGTTTCTTACCATATCAGGATGAGTCGCAGCCATTGTCATCTTTCACCCACTGTCACCTCGCTTCCTCGGCTTTGTTTTCAATGACAATGGCAAGCGGTATGATTTATCGTGTGTGTGAACTTGTAACAACTCAAAGCTGGTCCTTGAACTACACTCCAAGCAACTACAGGCTCGTGTGCGCCATACCGCCCTCTTCGACTACCATCAACCTTTTGATCACGTCTCGCCATACCAACTGGCTCTCTCATTAGATCCTGGACTCTCTCTGCCATCTATCCACATCTCTTTCAGGCCATCTCTTCCCACAATTCCGTGCTCAGTATTGGCGGGAATTGTGTCTATTGCAGATCGTATTGCTGCTTTCACTGCCTTCCATAGCGGATTGTTTTGTATTAGTGTGGATTTTAAACCTTCAACATGGGTAAACGTCGTCAGATTGTCCCAGCTTCTCCCAGTTCCCCACAGAATGATTCTCAGAGAGACAGTGCTCCTTAGCTTTCGGCTCTTGCTTCTGTGCCGCTTCACATGAACGTTCATGCGTTGTCATTATTTCTGAAAAGTCCAGGATCGGCCTGCATGAAGTGTGTAGACTTCATCGTTCTTGTGACTTTTTCACCAATCCGTGTGACATTTACTTTTCGGTCGACGAACCTACGCGAAAGAAAATTTTGGTAATACAGAACAGATCTAAGGCTCGCAAAGAAAAGCGAGAATGACAAACAACGTGAACTTTTGATTGTATCTGGACAAGCTACAACAACTGTGCAGCCATCCCAGTCGAGTCCTCGTCCCGGATAATCCCGGGTCTCCTTTTGTTTTTGGGTTTGAATCCCAGTCGAAACAGTGGTCTTTTTTTCTCTTTCTGAGATTAGTGTATCTTGTATCCTCACAAGGCCAGTCTTTAATGCAGACCGTTTGCTTCGTTTACCCTTTACCTTGCGATTTATTCTTTAACAAATTACTCACATTATTTCTAGTGTGGAGGCCAAGAAGCAACGTTGCTTTCCGTTCTTGTGTATGTTTGTGACCTCGAGGTCAGCACTGAGAAAGACTGAACAGCTACTAAGCTCATCTGGAGCCCGGCCTTGTCAGCTGGAAGTCCTGGGTTCGGGTCCCAGTCGGGGCAGTTTCTTTTCTTTCCTTCTCCGATTAGTGTATCTTGCATCCTCACAAGGCCAGTCTTTAATGCAGACTGTTTGCCCTTTACCTTGTGATTTATTCTTTATTCTATTTCTCCGTCTCCATCAACCTCATTACAGAAGCTGTCAACATCTCCATCTCCACAGCCTGCCACGTCGTCACAAGCAAACGAAAGGTTCCGCGTTAAGACGTCCACCTCTCGCACTGCTCACCAATTGACACTTTTGTCCCCAGACCAGATGTAGCACCAGTTCATCCATCTGCCACAGCGACAGCTGTTCCTCCACAGCTTTCTTCTGCTGAGATTTCTAACGCTCCGCCAACCGTGCATGGCTCTCCAATCTTGGAAGATCCAGCCTCTTCGCAAATCGGCCCTTTCAACTCCACCCTTCCTGTGTTTAGTGTACCTGCATTTGTTTTTTCTGATCCCGGATTCTGGAGCCGGTTCTGGCTCCATTTGTCTGGTCGGCGTTCCCAACAACTTTCCGAGAATGTTTGCCCTGTCGCCGCCTACATACAGGACCTATGTTCAGAAGCAGCTATTCTGCATGCGGTTAACGTTGGCCTTACAGAATGATGAAGTGGCTCGTCTTCGGTATCGGATCTCTCTAAGAGTGTTCAAGCTCGACCTTGCCAACACTAAAATTAAGCGGCTTTCTCCTATGTCGGACAATTGCCAGCGTTTGTGGCGTCTGCAACACTGTAAGGTGTCAGCTATCCGTAAATGTAAACCTCCCCACGGACGGTTGCCCATCGTTTCCTGATTACAGCAAAAGTGCGGACGTATGCACCATGATCCTCGTCAGGCGGCCCCTCTTTCACCTTCTGCCGTTCCACCTCTCAAGGTTCTAGCAATTACTCAACCACCTCCACACATCCCGCTGGCTTTAGTGAGTTCATCTCCCCTGTCGTCACCGGCTGACAATAGCAGCACCCCAACTGTGACAAGTATTCCTGCAGCAATTGACCACATCTTACATGGTTGGCTTTCAACAATTTCTTCTCTCGCACCAGACAAATACACCTCCTATTCCATTTGGCAATATGATGATGGTACGGAATTCATCCCAGTCTACACCGACATCATCCAGTGCTCGGATCATATGACCAGGGACCTTCCTTGTACAACCTGTCACACGAGAGCCAAGGGCTACTTGCTTGGTTTTCGACTTCACCAATAACAATGCTCTTCTAACCCCTGATTCAATCTCGTATCGCATGAAGAACCTTGGCCAGACTTGTTTTCAATCCCTCCACGAGTTTCTTCGAAATTTCGTCACCAACAAGCTTTGGTTCTCTGCTTCCTGAAAACCAACACCGTGCTTCATGTAAACTTCACTTCCTTTTGTTGTTGGCGCTTCCTTAACCAACTCCTCTATGCATGAGCCATACTCATCTTTAGACTTGTTTCCGAAAGAGAACTTGTTTTGGACATGCGATCGTGCTCATCTGAATACTCCATAACTACACTACTCTGGGCTTGGTCCTCCATCTGTGTACCATATCCTTTCGTTTCACGCACTTTTTATTCGTCCACGTATCCCAAGTATTTATCCTTTTGCAAATTGAACTTTAAGCCAGCCACGAACTCTGGACGTTACAGCTAAGTTACCTGATCAGGATTCACCTCACCCATCCTGTCATTCTTTTGGAGAGTGCTACTCACCTGGTCCTAGTACTTGACCATTCGCTCCAGTTGCTCCGTTCAACTTCTTATCCCTTTGGCCTTCAACTCAAGCATCGTCGGCTCACCGGTCACCACAAGATCTGCACCTTGTCAGCTGCGTTCTTCTAAACCTTCATCCAGGAACGACAGGTACTGCATGTTCGTGGACCATCTTGATTCACACTGAACGATTTTCCTTGATCCTGAACCACCCTCGTTCTTTCAGCTTATTAATTATAATGATAATGTTAAATTATATTAATTTCATCAACGACAACGTGCTTTCGACTACACATCATACCGAAGAAGGAAGTTATACTACGGCATTGTAAGCCTTACAGCTCTGTCTATTTCGGAAGTTTGGATAGATTGGGCCTGTTGTCTCTTTCGGCTGTCGCCCTCCACTCGCCAAGGTTATGCCTCTGCTTAGCTTTCATATTTGAAATCAAAATTTGTCCCCGTTCTTTCGGTTCTTTGGCGACGTTCAAGACCATCCCAAGTCTTAAGCCTTTTGAAGTCTTCTGTCTTTGCCAGTTCATATTTTCTTCATGCTGGAAAGACCACAACCTCCTTTCAACTGAAAATTAGTCAAGGCGCGGACCCTGTCCAGTCATCACTGGTTCTTCCTGTAGGCCTCGACTGTTCTGCCACCAATGCATCTGCAGCAACAGCTAAGTCTCCCAGGGTGTTGTCTCCTCCCGCTGATCTTCTACAGCCAACAAACATTAAGAACTTCAAAGATCTCCAGAAGTTCCTGTTCTCAATGGTTAACCTATCACTTGAACAAGAGGCATCTGTACAAGAAAACTTGACCCCGCCAATACTTTGTGTAATGATGTCTTCCCATGTCAAACTCAAGGATAAATATTCAAAGCTCAAGTCAAGGTTGACAGCCAGGGAAATCATTCTTGCTTCCTGAGAGGAACATTTCTGCTGTGGTCTGGAATTACTGACATTGGACCAGTCTGCCATCCCAAAGCCGTCGTGTATGAAGTCGCCAAAAGCACCTTGGCTTCTGCGGAAATACTGCAAGGCTCCAAAGAAACCTATTTTCTTCAGAAACGCCCAGGATCGCTCCATGAACTCGTCGAAATGTCTTCCATCAACATGCAGCTGCCTTAAAGGCAAAGAAGTCTCTCATCTTTGAAACTGTTAATCTCTCCCCTAACCTGCAACCTGACGTCTCATTTCATCACGAAGGTCATCAGTGTGAATCTCCTAACCCCATTCCTGCTGAGTCTGCTGGAGATGGGAACTTTACCGTCGTTCACAAATGGGCCAACCCTGAGCTTCTTCCCCGGTCTCGAAGTTCGGACAGTGCTGGCTACATAAGGAGCTCTTGCACTCGAGCTTCCAACGAGGTCGCTCCTCAAGAAGCAGTTGCTGTCACCCTTCACGTCGCTCGCCAGTCTCGAAGATTCTCCCATTCTGCAAGGTCGTTACATGTGGTAATCAACGTTGACTGACGCTTCGGGGTCCATTTTCATCCTCTTCTTGACAAGTACCATTAGAAAAGTTTTTGTGCTGTTTTTCTTCTTTTGGCCATATAAGGCACGTTCACGACATGATTTTTCCAGCTCGACGCGACAATGACAGCATTACATTCAACTTGAAGTGGCCGCCCATAGGCACAACTTCACGTCCGGTGCTCACCTTCAGCTGAAATTGCCTTTTTTTTCCAGTTCACGGGGTCCATCTGGTTCAATTACGCCTCTGGCTCCAAGTCACAATTTTTACCTGGTCAAGATTGCACTTCAACCTTTCTCCCCTCATGTTCTCCACGGAACATGTCAGTTGACATTTTATTTAAACGAAAATGTTGTTACGCCGGTAAGATTCTGAGATTTCTAAAATGAATACAAAGACTCGGAAAAACTTGCACAATGTGTGCACTGACAAGGAAGCATTCTTTGCTGAACAGCGGCACAATAAAGATGGAGTTCGACCAGCTTAAAAAAAAATAACTTTGGAATTGGACGACTCGGGATTTGGTGTCCTTTACGCATCTTATCCTCAAAAATTGGAGACAACCTTCTATGACTTTATAAAGTTCACTGTTTAGCCAAACCTTTTGATCTTCACCTATATGGTCTATCTCAAAATGAGCATCCATCCATGCTTGTGAAACTTCTTGGACAAGATTTTCCTTATTCTCACTCCAGGAAAGATTTTTCCCTCCTTCCCCCGCCTCTTCCTCTCCACTGCATCATTCCCCACGAGGAAATCCTTCTACCCAAAGCATCATCCCATCTGGGGAGCGTATGCTACGATCCATTTTCTGCCAGTCTGAAACTTGATAACTTTCATATGCACGTCCTCCACAATCACCGCCTTTCTCTTGGCATTTATTCTCCACAAAGCGAAATTAAGGCAGTGCATCGTACTGTAGGTTCACGACGCATGTCAAGGAAAAATAGAAGTAATATCACGTGCGCATTGGCGTGCATGCGTGGAAGGAGTTGCCATGGCGACTCACTTGCATTCTGAGTCGATGTAGTGCTGCCGTTGCTTCTGTATCACAAGGCTGAAGATGCCCTTATTTTGAGGAGGGAAACGCGTTGTACGTAAATAAATAAATCACTGTAGGCTTCAACAATCATTCCGTGACATTCACATAAAAAGTTTCACCTGTCGAAACAATTTTCGCAGAACCCTCATTATTAACTGCTTTCGTTGCGATCAGGCATAGCTAAAAATGTCGCAAAATAGTCTGATGATTTTTACCTTCTTGCTGTGAGAGTAAAAGAGAGATTGTGGCGTAAATATGTCCTTAGTCGGCTGACCGAGTTATAATATTTCTAATGTTCACATGTATCAACAATTGCAACGACCTCTGTTGTTTAAAGGTTTAACCCTCACCTTTCCTTCAGCTGAGCTGAGTATATTTTCGGCCCCAGGTTTTCATTTCTGCCAAGAGCTTATGGACACATTGTAACGGAATCCCATCAATTTGCTGATGATTGAGCAGTCAAGTTACATTTCAAGATAATCCCAAGAATGCAATGTCATCATCCATTGTCTCAACAAGGCTTTGGCAATGAATCTACATTATAAGGCAAGCAGTCTCGTAGCAAAAGCGACAAGTACCCCCGAAGCAGCAATCCCTACAATGAAAACGGGTGACTGTGTGAATTTTTTTGCCAGAAGTTGAAACTGGTACGTTGTTGCCTAGAAAAGTTGAAATTGGCAATTGTTGCCACAACTAACAATTTCCTGCTGCACGGTCATCTCACCAGCAAGTCTTAAATGACGTCATGCACGAGTTATTTTTCACACGGTACAGATGGCTCAAGCCAAAGCAATAAACTGGAAGTGCAGGGTGTGTGGGGGGGGGGGGGGGGGGAAGAGCTGAACGGGGAATGCCGTGTGTGGGGCAGTGCGACTGTTAGCCCTGCTATTCGCATTCTAACGATATAACTACAAAGATTAGGATGCGGGGGGGGGGGGGGGCAGTGCGTCTGTTACCATAAAGCATTAACCGGACATAAGCATTTTTTGGGTTGTTTGCGATGGAGACCGATTCAGCTTTTACAAAATCTTGCAAAAAGAGGAATGGCAGGAGGAGGACAACGCCGAGGAAGAGGGCAGGGAGATGAAGAGAGGAAAAGGGGAGTATTACAGGAAGAAAAATTGCCTGTCGCAGTCAACATTCAGGTCACACCGACCGAAAACTGGGAAACAACCACGGGCGAAACTGGGCACAATTGCTAGTAAAGAATAAATCACAAAGTAAAGGGTAAACTATGCAAACGGTGTCTATTAAAGATTGTTCTTGTGAGAATATAAGATGTACAATACTTGGAGAAAAAAGACAACTGCCCTGCCTGAGACTCGAACCAAGCACTTTCCACCGACTAAGCTGAATGCCCTAACCACTATGCTATCAGGATGGATCCTGACTACAGGCACCAGCCGAGCTGAGTAGTTGTTTAGTCTTCTTTCTCTGTTGTGCCATAAGGAGGGAAAGCAATTTTGTTTCTTGGCCTCCACAATGGAAATAATGCAAGCAATGACTAAAGAATACATTGCAAGGTAAAGTGTAAATGAAGCAAACAGTTTTTGAAGCCAAACAGCAAAGTTGCTTTGACTCCTTGTATGTACGCGTGTGACCTTTAGATCGCCACTGAGAAAGACTGAACAGCAACTAAGCTCGGCAGGAGCCTGTAGCCAGGTTGTGCAGTGGTTAGAGCGCCCGTCAGCAGGAAGTCCAAGGCTAGAGTCCCAGTCGGGGTAGTTGTCATTTTGCTTTATCATACTATGTATCTTGTATTCTTACAAGACCAGTCTTTAATGCAGACTGTGTGTTTCGTTTTACCTTGTGATTTCTTCTTTTTTAATAGCTTGCATTATTTCCACTGTGGAGGCCAAGAAGCAATGTTGCTTTCCCTCTTTGCATGTGTTTGTCGCCACTGAGAAAGACTGAACAGCTACTAAGCTTGGCTGGAGCCTGTAGCGAGAGTTCGCCCTGGTAGTGCAGTGGGTAGAGCACTCGGCCTAGTCAGCGGGAAGCCTGGGTTGAGTCGCAGTCAGGGCAGTTGTCTTTTCCTTCTTACTCAGATTAGTATACTACATCTTGCATTCTCACAAGAATGCACATTGTTGGCAATGTAACAATTAAACTTTAGCATAAGCTGATAAACATTGTACATTGTTTCGGCTAATTCATCGCATTCATCGAATTCTTTGTGCTGGAGTTTTTGTGTACTCCGTGTCATCGGTTCTGGTGTTGTGTTAGTTGCTGTAAGACGGTGCATAGCTACGGGCAGAGACCCCTTTGAATAAATATTCATTCATCGCATTCATTCAGACTTTGGCAATGAGCGTTTGGCATGTTGCTAGTTATCACCCATAAAATATCATCCTATTGTTTTACTGCAGGCTAGGTTTAGAGAGCTCATGGTGTAACTAGGCCGTAACGCTCTGTAAATAAAATAAATAAAAAATAAAATAATCCGACTTGAGGTATAGTATAGGATATCACCCTCCGTTTGAGAGATGATCTGGAGCAATAACGAGGGCGCTTCAGATCATCACGTCTCTCATTGTTATGCATGCACGCGTTATAACTTATTACAACAATGAACCTTGCTTCGCTACATTGTTGCAGAAGTAGAGTGTCGTAGTTCGCTAAGGACAAAGATGCAATAATGGCTGAGCCAACATTTGCAGAACTGTCCTATCTATCCGACGATAGTAACAGTGAGGATTGTGTCACTCTTAATAATGTCGAAGATGGCGGAAATGTTACGTAGTTAGTGAAAATAAGGACATAGTGAAAGATAAACTATTTTTTAATTCAAAATTTAATCATTTAGTTGAGGAAGAGCATCCCTCAAATCGATACTTCAGTTTGGCATTGCTAGCAGTTAAAGCGTTCCAAAATGCATTGTTGTAAAACAACATTGTTGCCTTTGTTGGAACAGGGATTAACTGCGGAAATCGGTCGATAAGTAAGTTCCCCACCCAGAACATCATTCCGCCGGGGCAGATCGACCCAGCACCATCCCCATTCCTCCACAATCCGAACCTTTAGGCTCATTTTAATTAGAATTTAGCCGTAACGGCTTAACCCTAACGTCAATTAGGCATACTCTGCCTCTAATGTTACATTAACCTTTTTAGGGCTGGAATATAATCCTGCGTAGTCTATACTGCTTCATGATGATAGCAGCTCCTCAACCTCAGTCCAGCCTTTAACTTAGCACCCCTTTTAATTCTCACTTGGCAAGACTCGCCCAGCCCGTTCACGTTAATCAGGCGGTCATTATAATAAACCACCTTCAATATTATGTGAACCACCACGGCTGGTTGTGATTCATTTTAAGATCTTGAGGTCTTGTGTTCGAATTCTGTCAGTTAGCCCTAACCTAACCCTTGAATTCCCTCCTCCCACTGAAGCGGCAAACATTCCTCTTTAAAAAGTTTTCCCTCCATTCAGTTAATATCGCCAAGCTCACTCCTAAGTTACTTCGGCATGCACCCATGCTGTAACTAACGCTTCATATTCCATTCCTTGTCGCAAGGTCGTGTGGGAGAGAAGCAGTGGGTCTCGTTTCCTGGTTCCAGACCAGTTGATTCAACATTGTCAGAATCTCATTTTACCAAAGTAATGCTAAAACACATACTTTCTAGCATGCGCGTTAACTGTTGTGCCGGGATATGAGACACGCGATTTCTATCCCAGTCGACCTTAGTTTGAAGAAGCAATCTCCTTCCCTGTTTCAAGTTCATTCAACGCGTTTGCACGAGGAGTTGCCACCTGCCTGGACTAATTGCAGCATGAGTGGTATCTTCTGGACCTATTTATTATGTTAAAACTTATACAACCCATTTGTTACGTGGGATATCCCAGAAAACAGTTACGACAACATTTGACTGCACGGGGTCACAACCCAGAACGAGATGTCAAACATGCGGTATTATCACAGTCGTAATAGCCCTAGAGCTTTTGTCGATAATACGGCTACTGTTTTCGCACAAAACCTGAAACCTGAAACCTGAAACTGAATGTAAATTATTCTGCAATTATATCCCGAGCGAGTAGCGCAAGGTGTACAATTTTAAATTAATTAGCATGAGTTAATTTTAGTCTGGTTACAGGTTGACTGCGAAAACATTTTTAGCGGTATTATCACAAAAGCTAGAGAGCTGTTTTATTGCGGTAATAATAGGACTAAACACATTCTTTGTGTGTTTTAATATTTATAACGTAATGCTCGTTTTATTATCTTACCAGTTTATTAGTACATAAAATTATCTGTCTCCAACGAGAATTACAGGCGATGCGTCGGCGACTTTCTCCCATTAAACATGCCGTGTCAACCACGAATTGCTGAAATCCACCGAGAGATGGCTCTGTTTATGCCTGTACTAATTTTTAATCGTTTGCTAATAATTACCATGAGAACGAAAATCTAAAAGACCCGTGCAGTAAAAATTAAAATAGATTGGCCAATAGATTATGCCAATAGATTGGCTAGTTTCGCATGCGTATAACGAAAAGGTCCCCGGGTATAGTTGCCCGATTATAATCCCGTGATTATCCCCCAGCTCCTGTACCTTTTACCATTGTAGCAAGCGGGATGTACTCATTGACACTCCGTCTATCCATACAGCCCCTCCTTTATGTTGCTGCTGTTTCTGCTAATTTAGGGAAGGCTAAATATTATCTGTAGAAAGGTGATTGTCATACGTAATACCACTGACGAACCATCATGTCACATATTAACGTCTCACTTTATTAATCACAATTACATTAAGTTACTCAACACATACTTTACCAAGAAAGTGACACAGTAATCAGTGTTTAAGCTGCCATTAATGAGATCACCAAAATGCACCAATTTCTGTGACGAAAAAAATCGAGTTACGAATTAACCAATTTCTAAAAGTACTAACGAAAATCTTTTCATTGCAAAGTTTGTAGGCTCTTTATGTTTCCGTGGCGAGTGGTGTTGATCTGTTCATCACGTACTTGGATGAAACTTGCAGCTTATAATTTTATTTGACTAAATTTCAATGGCTTACTAAAGAAAATGGGTACGATCTCCATCAATATCGTCTAATTTTACTTCACATCCAAGGCATGAAAAAGTTTGAAATCCGACTGACGTAGGCCTTTTGTGGCATTTTGATATGGCGTACATAAAGTTAATTCAGCTGCAGAGTATTCCTGGGGCAAGCAGACAGATTTCAACTGCAATGTCATTGTCCATTCTATGTATTTTAAGTTTATACTGTATCCACAAAAAAATTATGCATTAGTAAGCAACAAAGTAAAGTGTCTGTATTTATTTATGTACACTAGTAATTTTGAATCTTCAGCACCCAGGCCCAGTTGCAAGGTAGTTGATCAGGGTTAAGTTCAGGAAATTTTACCAAGGTGCCTATTCCAGTAGATGACCAAGAAAGTGGATTTTTGAGTCCCAACATGCTGATCACCATTTCTTTCTGTGACGTGATTGCACCTAAATGAATGATATTGGATGACGGCCACTGCAGGACGATAGCGTATATGGTACCAGGCCTGGATGTGTACCTAAAATAAAATAAAATAAAATATAAATGTGTGAAAAATTGTTAACAGTATTGCAGGGCGCCACTGAATGAAAACTAATTATTACGGTGTGCTGTACAATTTGCGGGGGAGTGCTTGTGGTGCGATTGACTAACAGCGACAGAATGTGCAGGAGACTTAGCATGTCGGCAGGTGTTGGAGCAGAAAGCCCTCACTAAAGGGCCAACTGAGCTACAACCGTTCTATCTTGCAGTGAAGCCTGCGTAGGTACCCCTAACATGGTCTAAATTTTTGCAAGGATGAAAGCCTCTCGTATACTGGTGTGACCACATGTAGCATTTTTGGTGCTACCGTAG
The DNA here is from genome assembly GCA_023313725.1 of Lithobius niger. NCBI lineage: Eukaryota > Metazoa > Arthropoda > Chilopoda > Lithobiomorpha > Lithobiidae > Lithobius > Lithobius niger. Next base: position 22,969 of record JAHWFP010110434.1, read on the forward strand.
CACTTTTTGCCCCTAAAAACGTTTAGTACAGGTTTTATTAATAGCACCATATTTGGTACCACTTTTTACATAGTAATCAAACTTTGTATGCTCCTTCTAACAGGGATTCCTACAGTTATACCGATTTCGCATAGGTAAATTCAAGCGGCCAGGCCGGCCAGTGCCAGGGGCGAGTGCTTGTCTGGCCGGCCAGCTTTCTCGTTGGTTAATTCCACGGCTCGCTGATCACGATTTGCAGCACCGCCACGTGTCGGTTTGTGGCGTTTGGCACTTTTCACTTTCTGCGCTACACTGCATCACCATTCATAAACCATTCTGGCTTAAGCGGCGCCGACCGGCTCCGTCCTAATTTGATTTCGCGTTAGTTAATAAAGCGGTTTTGGCCGTGCCTGGCCGGCGCCGGCTCTCGAAATACCGGCCCAGCTTAGGCCGGCCCGATTTCGCATTGGTTAATAAAACGGTGCCCAGCCCTCCTTGGCACGGCCAGGGCCACTTGAATTTACCAATGCGAAATCGTTCTTAGCAGCCGGAACTAGCTTTGCCTTCCACAGAGCTACAGAAGAAGGCGACGCAAATAGCTACGGTAATTGGCACCATCAGTGTTCATTTTATAATCTGGTTACACTGTCGTAGACATAATGGTCCCTTAGGACGTAAGTTCAGTGTGATGCTATTCTTTTCTGTCTTCTCTTTAAGTAATCCGCATGAACAATGTTATAAGTAACTGTTTGGCTTCAAGATGGTAGGTAACCATTTCAAGATTAACTCCGTCGATTTCACGAAGGTATTGCGAGTGCGTGAAACGGCTTCTCATGTTGATGATACATCCATCGCGGGGAACGAACATCCTCCCATTCATCCCAAATTCCATAATAGGTACAGCCTACCCAACATTTTAGGTGAGCCCTGAACTCTTAATCCACATCAATAACTGATGTTAAGTCATATGCGATTACTTTTCTTGCGCCGCTATCAACGCTATCTTCCACGAAAGGCACATAATTGTTTGTAAACTAATGATAAGCTTTCCTGCCGTGCATGTCATTAAGCTGAGAGCAAAAGCCTTTTCTAGTCGAGGCTCACTTTTTTGCATGTAATGTCTAGCAGGGAAGCCATCCACCCAAACATCCTGAAAATTCGACTAGTATTATTACCAGAAAAAAATGGAATTCCTTTGTTGTCTTTGTTGTGAATCAGTATCAGTGGCACACCCAGAGGGGAGGGCAAAGGGGAACAAGTTTCTTCCCCCACCAAAGACCCGGAGTTCAGAGCAAAAATAGATAAAAGTAAACAAGGCATTTATGGCAGTTGAAAAGATGCTGAAAATTGTTCTTCTTAAACGTGTGAGAGGCACTAAATTAATAAAAATTAATTGTTTTGCGTGGCGCCGAGGGATGTAAGGCAGTCCCCCCTCCCCGAATTTGTTAACCCTTTAGCTTAATTTGTTGTCCCCATTTTTATAATCCAACTTCCTTTGCCCCTGCCAAAGAAAATATCTGGGTGCACCATTGGTCAGGATGGATTTTTAGTTTGTAAATGTTTTCGGGAGATTTGTAATGCAAAGAACGATTTTGGCTTCCTTTTTTTTTACAAATGGATACGTTAATCAATAAAGCCGGTGGAATCGTTTTACTAAGTGTTCTTGGCTCGTTAAATAAAAAAAAAGGTTGTAGTATTGTAAGGTTCCACAAAATTTTAACGAAGACCTATTATGTAACATTAAAAAAAACTGACTACGTATTGCATCAGGGGATTAAGCACACAAAGCGTGTGTAAAACTTATCAAATTTGGAACTAGTGATTTGGAAATCTTTAATTTTTCACAAATCCATAAACAATTACAACAACATTCCTTGGTATCAAAAGGTATGGTAAGCACATTTTCTACTTACCAAACTCCTTTTGTAGCTGTATCATTCTGGAACGTCCATGGTTTGGTTCCATATATGGCTTCACCATTTACTTTCAGCCATTCGCCCATCTGACGAAGACGCTGTTCAAACATGGGAATTATGAGCCCATCGTGAGTAGGACCAACATTCAATAACAAATTTCCACCACAGCTGGAACAAACAAGAATTTTAAGTATATTATAAGGCCGGTAAAAGTTTATTAAGTGATCCTCAAAAGCACATGCATGGTTTTTTTCTCCTTAGTGCATAAAACGTTTTTTTTTTAAGACGGTCTAAAAAAAACTTAACATCGCACGTAACTGCTTTTTCCAAACACTTCCTGGAGCCGATGATTATATCAACTCGAGCTTCGTTCACATAGGCCTCGAAGCAAGTCTAAAGACCGTTCAGAGATGTGTCACAACTAAAACTTGAATCTAAAGAAAGACTTGCACACCTGTATCATTTACACTCTGGACCTGAGTGAACCTGGCGTTAAAACAGATCTCGTACGCCGCAACAAAATGTAAACTACTGGAGGTTTTTTTTTTTTTTGGTTTGGTTAAAAACAAAAGAAGCCATCGGTTGAATCTGAAAAATCGTGAAGAAAAAGACCGCCGGAGTCAAATTTTTTTTTGTACCGTACTACTACAGTAGTAACTGAGAACCATTCAATTAAATTTTTGCTACCTAATTTGTGAATACATGGTCTTGAGTGTGGGAATTTTGTAGCCT
>JAHWFP010110434.1:39599-53380 GCA_023313725.1 Lithobius niger
TGATGTAACATGACTTCACCCTACCTCTCAAGTCGATTGTGGCAAGTAAAAGATCCTACGTATTTCCTTGCAAAGTTGTCACTCGCCATCCCCAGATAACCTTAGCAGTTGAAAATACGTTACTTCAACAATTTTCATTTTTATTTCATCCCTCCCCGGCCGCCGCCCCCCCCCCCCGGGAAAAATAGTTTAATAGGACTTCTGCCAAGTTGTTGGTGCATCCGTGGAAAAGTCGCATACCAGCGATTGACTGAAAGCTACAAATCCCTACAGAAGAAAGCGTTCACAAGCAAGCAAGCAAGTTGATTAGAGTGACTGTTCCCACCAAATTTGAAACAATTCACCTCGACAAGTGTAAGTGAATCTACAGCCAGTGTTAATTTAATACTGCTGTAGTTGCTGATAGTGAAATAATAATCACTGAATATTTCGTTTAACAGCAAGAGTTAAAGGGGTAGCTCTCCTTCCTCCGGAACTCTCACGGTATTTAGTCTTGTAGGAAAGCAAATCACGTTTTTATATTTAACTGTGTTTCATTCACTAATCCTTTAATTATTGGACTCGCCCACAACCACAGAACCTTTAGCCAGAAGGCAATGTCTTACCCAGCGCAACCCTGACCCGGACCAGGACTCCGTGCACTCACATTTGAAAATTTCGTCCGATGTAATTGTTAACGGGTCATCAACTCCACCCTCCTACCCCTTTTCCTAGGTAAAAGTCGTTTACTTACCACAATCCTCCATTGTTTGGTCAGCGGGATATTGTTAACGGGACTTCTGCCAAGTTTTAGTGATCCCTTAAAAGTCACATACCTGTGTGTGACTGAAAGCTACAAATCCCTGTCCCAGAGGAAAGCATTCAGCATACAAGCAAAGCACCGTCCTGCAATGCAATATAATGTCCTGCACAGTGACTTCAACGGTTTTATTAAGAGCCTAGTGGCCCGAAGCCACTTTCTGCTAACTTTGAAACAATCCATCTCGGCACGTGTAAATGCACCTACACACCTACCTAAATAGTGTGTCGCGCCAAGTTAGGCAACAAACATCACAACATTTCAATTGTTAAGGTTGTACACCACTGTAGCGCGACGCCATAGCGTCAGTGTCTAAGCATAGTTTGGCACATTTCATACTTGAGGGGAAAATAATAATCCGGGACTAAAGCTTAAATTGTGGTAAAATAGTAGCGAGCAATGACCCACCTGACAAAAATTAACTTGTGTAGGAATGTCAGCTAAGTGGCCTTCAATGCAAAATTTGACCCTCAATAACGTTGCAAATGTGTTACTAGTTTCTTCTTCTAATTCTTCTAGTCCGCTCATCCCCATGTTAATTCCCATAGGGTGATTACTCATCGATACCGAGATAACGGGAAGGCTTCCAACTATGAAATTGGACGAATGGGTGCAATATAGTGGTCGACCGAAACACTTTTCACTTTCGGCCGAAACCGAAACTACTACCGAAACCAGTTATTTAATTTCGGCCGAAACCGAATTCATTACCGAAACTGGTAGGTCGAAACCGAAACCTCTACCGAAACCGGTATATCAGTTTCGGCCGAAACCGAAACCACTACCGAAACCGGAACCAGAACCTAACCTGAACAATATCAGTTTTAATAAGACAAAAGCAAGAATAAAATTAAAAAAAATCATGAGTGTGTGGTTTTTCGCAGACATAGTCTAGAGTGGAAGGCACAGCCCGGTTTACCCACTTCCAACCCACATGCGCCCTCTCGCCAGACCCCTTACCCCCCACCCCCACAAAAAATGTTTCAGAATTAAAAAAAAAACTGTCAATGCAGAACGACTTCAAAACTTTCGTTTGGATTTTTTTTTGGGTGAATAGTCTTGTTTTAGAGGGAATTCCAGATCACTGGAAAAGGGTTTCATTCGGTAAGTATAAGCTTTGCTAGAAAACGTAAAGAGAAATAAAAGCATAAATTCTCTCTAATGCAACGAAGCCATAAATGTGATTGAATTTGGATTGAAAAAAAAATGTTTTTATTATTGATTTGCGTGGGCATGGCGCCCCCTGTGCATTCCTAGGCTGCAGCCTAGTTAATCCACGCAAACTGGCTACTGCTGGAAGGTGGAATTTGGTATTCGGCTTCACCGAAACTGCAGCATAGGATTTGGCCGAAACCGAAACCATAATCATAACCGAAACAAGTCAAACCAGTTTCGGCCGAAACCGAAACTGAGCCATAGCTTCATGGCCGAAACAGAAACCGAAAATTTACCAGTTTCGGTGCCGAAACCGAAACCGAAATTCGGTCGACCTCTAGTGCAATACAATACGAACTGCGCACCTTTTATTGTTTGGCGCCTGGGGGTGTAACGGGGATGGCGTGGGAGGGCACGTAAGTACGAAAATATTGTTATAACCATTGTTAGTATTGTCGGTATCGTCTCTCATTGGATGGCCAAAGTTCGGACAATGACAACGTGTTGATACTGACGTGCGTGCCTAGACATACACTAGTGTAGCACGATAAATCTAAACAATGTTGCCAAAGAAATTGTATTAACGTCCAGATCACGAAAAATAAACAAACTGTAAAAACAAAGCAAAATAAATAAAGGTAAAAACTGGTAAAAAGTGATATCAACACACCAAAACTAACTAAATAAAATAAATTACAACAAAATTAAAACCAAACCAAAAACCTATAAAGAAGTGGCGAAGTTGAGAATGGTTCGGCATCTAGGCAAAAGGTAGTAGTTAAGTCAATTTCTTGTTGACATGCCACTTTATTACACATCTGCACGGTAGGGTTTTTGAGTCTAATACACACTTAAAAAAAAAGGAGTGTTATCATATCAAAAACCAAAACTGGTAAAAGGGGCCGCCAAGTTCCGAATGGTTCGGCCCTTCAAAGGAATGATATCAACACACCAAAACATTCGCCAACTTAATCGCACCGAATAATATTTTAGACGTTAAAAATGAAAACTTGAACATTGCTACCGAAAGTATCAATGTTTCTAGTTTTCATTTAACCTTCGAACTATTAAGCGGTGCGATTAACTTGACGAATATTTTGGTGTGTTGATATCACTCTTTTGAAGGACCGAACCATTCGGAACTTGGCGGCCCCTTTTACCAGTTTTGATTTTTGATATGATTAATAGTACAGCCTCCTTCTCCCCCAGCCCTCACTCCCCAAAAAACATAGGTATGGTACAAAATGGAAAAAAATGTTTAAATAAAAATTTGTGTGGACCAAACTCAGTGTCGGACGCCAGTCTTTGCGGTATCAAATTTATCAGGGATCAAAAATCATCCTGACCCTACCACTGCCACAGCGAACGTCACCCCTGATACAATCAATGCTTCGCCAGTGAAAAGTATGGGTGGGGGTTGGGTAGAACGGGGTGGCTTGTGATCGACTTCACGACTCAATTTGATTTCTTACCTACAAGATCCCTTTTTGGTCCAAGATCCATAGCATTCCAGTTAAAGGAATATTTTGATGGCCACATCGTATAACCTTCATGATGTTTGCTCGTAAGCACTACGTATCTGAAAAAATAAAATAAAATAAAAAAAAACAGAAAGCTCGTTTAATTACAGACATGAAATAAATTTTGTATTGTTTACAAGATAGCCGTAGTTTGGTAAGGGCTGCATGAAAATTTGGCGAAGTAGACATCAATCTATCCTACCATGCACCTGCACGCTGAGTTTATTTTTGGCTTCGTGGGAAATGTTTTGTCAGTGGGCATTGTTATGAATAACGACAGTGTGTCAAACATGCACTGAAGAGCAGTTACATGCATCGGGCCAGCATCGGTATCAGACGTCAGAAGGCTTGGAAAAGTATCGGCATCGGATAGAATACTACGAGACAATCTTTAATCCCTATTCGTTCCATCCATCACCCCCCAGTCTAGTGGAGCATCCAGAAGTTTTGTTGAGGCGATGGGAGAAGAAAACGGGAACTGAAAATGGTCCAGGGAACTGACCAAATATGGCCGAAATGTAGCAAGCCTCTCTGCAATGCTCGCATTTTTAAGTGTTATCTGTTATCTGAACAAGGCCGATAACCATACGGCTAAAAAATTGAACGAGTTTTTGGATGTACTTGCGGGGTTGCATGTCTGTCAGTGGCACACCTATGAATTTAAGGTCCAAGGCGACGGGTTCGTGGGGAGATGGAGATGGTAAGATAATTCATTAATAGATCCTTTCATTGAAACGTTTAAAAGCTCTTTTAAACAAGTTTGTTCAAACTGCTTTTTTTTTTTTTTTACTTTTATCAGATATCACGGTTAACCTTAGATCTTTGGGGGGAGGAAGAGGGGGTGCCCCACATGTCACTTCCTGGGTGCATCACTGGCCCAATCAGTCGTCGCTAAGTTACCAATCGGATAATAATGAGTTAAGCGACAAGCGAACTCTTGGTGTATTTATATATTGATTATTATTGAATAAAAAAAAGAAACAAGCCTCCTTATCTTTTTGTCAATTTCGTACCCTGTGTACAACGGACAGAACAATGTGTCACTAATTGGCGGACAAAAGTTGAATGTTGAACTGATGGCAGTGATAGGATACATCTCATGACAGGGTCAAGAGCATGGTAACAAGATACACAGACACAGACATAGACGTATATGCGTCAGGGGTCATTACCGTTAAGGAGATGGCCAACTAAGAAGGAAAAATATGTCCTTCGCAGAAACTTTTGACCTTTGGTCACGTAAATAACTGGCCCGTTAATACGCGCACTATTATTGTGTGCAGTGGAGGCGGACTGGCCACTGACCGTATTTAGCTGTTGGGCCGTGTCTTAGGATTCAGTTCCCTTTTTTCAGATGATTTTGTTTAAATCAAAGGTTGAAAACAGAATTCTGTGCGACTTTTAAAACGAGCAACCCTCGATTTTTGCATTATCTCAAAAGGAGGATAGGCAATCTTTATATAAGTACAGGTTTGGGCGAGTAAGATTTTTTTGTTGTCTTTAAAAAAAACAGCTGAACTTTTGGTGACCTTGCATCCTTCCTCCTCCCACCGTTACCTAAAAAAAAACATCTTCGACCTTTGTAGTTGATAAGGACTGGTATCAGCAAAGAAGTTCGCATTCGGGTCGATGGGCCAAAACTCGGGACGTGCACACATGGGGACTGAGGGGGGGGGGGAGGGGCTTCAGCCCCTGCCCTCATGGCAAAGTACCAATTTGTTTCTGAAAAAGTGCCCTTTTTTGGGTGGAGTGGTGGTGTAAAAGAGCCTAAAAAATGCAAAAAAAGAGACAATAACGGCTAAGAAAGTGGTGCAAAGAGGGGCAAAAATGGTTAAAGTCCCACAAAAGGAGGGTTAAAAGAAGTAAAAACACAAAAAAAAAAGTTCCCCAGAAAAAGTTTGCTCCAGTCCTCTCGGAGGCTTGTGCACGTCCCTGGCCAAAAGCATGCCAGTCCGACCCTAGCTTGCAGCGTAACCCTCATTACGAATGCTCTATAATCTCCGCCCTATAGAAGGGGAAAACTTTACAGATGACTACATGGACTGCGTGAGAAAAATCGTCTGATCGACGGTCTAATACAATACGAAGAATCATGCACGCCAGGTAAATCGTCGCCATGAGCACTTTGTGCAGAGATCGAGCGATTGGAATTTGAATTAGGATAATGGTACTACCAGGAGATGATAAAAGAGTTCAGTTTGGAACGTTCCTACAGAACTTTATGTACTCCTGGTACTACTTAGCCGTTAATCAGGTCTGGGTGCAGCGGAAAAGGCAACCCGAAAGACGGAAAGGCGAACAGACAAACAAACCGTATAAATCAGCACTTTTTCTCACGGAATCACACTGACGAAAATTAATATGTCAATACCTTCTCACTATATTCGAGCTTGGAAGAATCATTCGTCCAAGATTCGAGCGCAATCTTTTGCAATAGCTTTTGCAATATTTGCATAGGTTAGAACGAATGTAGCAAAACCGTTTCTCACGGCAAGGACAAAAAATAGGAAAATGATGGCGTTTGTATCATTTACACACGCTTTTGCAGTTTGCAAATCTTCACCTTGCAGGAAAGCCAACCGGGAGGAATGTAATTTTAAGTTGAAGGTAACAAACCCTAATGTTACGTAAAATCTTTAGAAATTCGCTGTTTGCACAGTCAATGGGCACACATATTACCCAGGCCGGATCTTGGTTGAATAATATTATGATTTCTGTGTTGACTCATGACTAGAAATACAAAATTATTTTTAGACTCATATCCGCAGGCAAAAGCCCATGTGGTAATTAATTTTACTGTAAGGAGTTTTCAGAGAAAGGCCATTGGTCCCAGACACGAAGTGGAAGACAAAAACAATCTTCACCAAATTGAGAGAACTTCAGAATAAAGGCGTAGGTAGCATAATGGTTACACAATTCCGATTAATTTCTTACTGACGTCACTGTCTCTGGTGTACGTCCTGCACTGACGGGTTAAACGATCGTTGCTGCCCATACTCTTAGGGTGGAGTGAAAAAAACTTTTTTTTAAATTTCGAATCGGCAGGGGCAGAATACTTGTGGTTTGGTCTCTTTACCACTCTCCCAAAAGCAAAATATTCTAAAAAAAATTTTCAAAGTTTGCGGTTTTCATGAAAATGAGCTACATTTTTGTCAAAATTTCCCTACACTAAAAATTAGATTTCCAAATCGGCAGGGTATGGAAACGGTTTTTATTGGCTACCTTATCATTCTCCCAAAAGCAAAAAATTCTAAAAAAATCTTTAGAGGTGCCCCTAGGGGCCCAAAGTTTGCGGTTTTTGTGAAAATTAGCCATATTTGCTTACATTTTCTTTTGACTGCCGGATTTTAATTTAAAATCGGTAGGACATTCAAAGCGTACCTTATGACATATTCTGTATATTACAATACATAACACAATAAAATATTCACCTGAGACATCGATAATACTTGCCTGAAGAGTTTCAAAGTTGAGTCATTTCATAAAAATATGGTTACGTTCCTATATCTTTATAATAATATCGGAGACCGGCTAAAAGGAAAAGGAAAGCCTAAAGAAAGCCTAAAGAAAAACCACTTCTCCCTTCCTCGCGCCCGCATTGAAAATGCACTCTCCCACTCTACGTGCAGCCAAAAAGGAGCCAGGCATGAGTGGTCGATCAATCTGACAAGTCTCCGGGAAGAGTGCCGGGAAAATGTCCCAGGAAATGTGTCCCAGGAAATGTGACCGGCACCGTGCAAAGCACGGGCTTCCTCTAGTATTCTAATAATTCTCACATTCGAATAGAATAACACCACTTCAGATATATGCTTTTAGTTTATTCTGAGCAAACTGTAGCCTACATTTTGTGAGACGTAACCAAATACAATGATATTAGAGGCTTAGAGCCGGAATTCTGCTTTGGTCATAAATTCTTTCATTTGTGCACGGAATTCAATGCACGCCCGCGTGAATGAAGCCATTTCGCTGCTCTACTCCGCACACTGCTGCTGAAGTTTCTGTTATTACATGAGTATGGCAGTGAAACTTGAGAAACTTAAACTTTGCTTCTGCTCCCTCAAGTGTTTTTATACAGGCTTGAACTTCAGCATCAGTTAGATCCTTTGTGTGCGATGGTTAACTTCTTTCGTTATCTCGCCAACCCACCAGATCATCGTAGTCCTCAGCCGCAAAGTTCAGTTTTGGGACTCGGAATTGACGTATAGTTGCTGATGCTGTATTATGCTCGTGCCTTGCAGTCAGAATTGTCCTACACGCGAGCTATCGGATCCTTTGATATGTCAGCATTGAAAGGAGAATGTTCTCACATTGGCCGAAGTATCCATTCTTTTGTATCACTGGAACCATGATTGTATTTAGATCTGGTTTCAAGAATTTTTCATTCTAATAAGGTTCCGCGATCCCTCTGTGCAGGAACACTTGGTTTTGATATGAACCCAAGTTAGCACGTATACCAACTCAGATTTACGTGGCTATGGAGAATCTACCTGAAAATCTTAATTATATCAAAATTTGACGTGAAGGTATACAAACCAACTTGATTTCATATCAAAACCAAGTATTCCTGCACAGAGAAATCTCGGAATCTTATGAGAATGATGAAATTTCCAGGATGTTTGAAACCAGGTCTAAAGACAATCGTGAATCCAGTGATACAAAATAAATTCTTTGATCACTCTGAGAACATTCTCCTTTCAATGCTGGCAGATCAAAGGAAGTGTGTCCGAGAGTTAGCATGTAGGAAAATTGTAACTGCAAGGCAGGATCATTATACAGTATCATCAACCACACGTCAATTCAGAGTCCCAAACACTGAACTTTTGCAGATGAGGACTACATCGATCTGGTGAGTTAGCAAGATAACGCAAGAAGAGAGCCACCTATGTCAAAGGATCTAACTGATGCTGAAGTTCAAGCCTGTATAAAAACACTTGAGGAAGCAGAAGCAACATTTAAGTTTCTCAAGTTCTCTGCAATACTCAGGGAACAGAAAGATGCATTCGTCTTGTAACAAAAGCTTCAGCAGCAGTCTGCAGAGTAGAGCAGCGAAATGGTTTCATTCATGCCCTCATTGAATCTAGTTCACTGATGAAAGAATTTAACCCCAAAGCAGAATTTCGGCTCGAATATCATTGTATTTGGTTACGTTGTTCACAAAATATAGGCTACAACTTTCCCATAATTAAATAAATATATATGTCTGAAGTGGTGTTATTCAAATGTGAGAATTATTAGAATATTTTGGAACGTGTCCATATTTTTACGAAATGCCTCAACTTAAGGCTCTTCAGCCAACTATTATTTATATCCCAGGTCAAATATTTTCTTTTTGCGTGTTATTTGTTGTAATATACAGAGGCCATAAGGTACCCTCTGAACCTACTACCGATTTTAAATTCAAATCCGGCAGTCAAAAGAAGATGTAAACTAATACGGCTAATTTTCATAAAAACCGCCAACTTTGGGCACCTGTAAAATCAGAGCGATAGTTTTTAACAATCAAAAGATTCAGCAGGTTGGCAATGCTGCCGCTGGTCTAATACTTGACAGTGCCACCAACGAAAATATTGAGGCGCTCACCCTTATCACGCAGACAGAAATATGAGAACCATATTATAATCTATCAGTAACAATCACAATATTGTAGGTCAAAAAGTAATAGCTCTTAGGCCTACTTTAGCCTTTAGGCCTAATTTTTAGCTTTTAGGCCTAATTTTTAGCCGTCATTTTTATTTCGTAAGTAGCAACTGCGTTTGAGATTAGGCTTATTCATTAACGCGCCACGACATCGAGACTATGCACGTTGCCGTGATAACGAGGAATCTTTAACCTATTAGACGCAGGCATGTTGTTGTTTCCTGCTGTGGTGCAAATACATCGTCTCATGTATAGTTTGGTTTTATCACTTCGCCGTGATTTAGGTTTCATGTTTGGGATTCCCATCGCTAGTGTAAATACTAGTTTCGTTGCCATGCTGAAGGTAATCCCTCCAAGCATTCTTTTTTTTCAAATGATGCTAATATAGGCGCATCGTTAAAGGAATCCTTTTGTTTTTTATGGTTGCGATGTTCCAGTAGTGGTTAAAATGCGACAATCAAATGTTATTATTTCATTAAGTTATATCGAAAAAAGTTATCAGCTAGAAAGAAAGAAGCAAGCAAAATTTAATTTGCCGTGTTTTTTAAAGATGGGGGAGGGGGCATGGTGTACCAGCATGGTGTATGATTCGTCGGAATTCCAATGGTGAGTGTTCGAAATAAATTCGAAAATTTGTACTTTCTCCCTTAATAATTGTTCGATTTACGACAAATTTTGGCTCAGCAGTACTAATTAGGGTATCAAGCATTGTACCAAATTTTATTCCAATTCGATCTTTCGTTTGGGCTCCATCCAGACTAAAAATGTGCAACCAACCAACGGACCAACCAACCAACATTTTGCAATTTGGTGTCCGTTATAGGCTACGCTTCGCTCGCTCGCTCCGCCAATTAATTCGATACAAAAAAGGGTGTGGTCCACAACAAAGTTGTAATTCGAATCTTACTTCTGTCCAGGGAGGGTGTTTAGGACTAACTCCATCGCGGAAAATTCGGCGTCATCGTGGGTTCGGTCTAGCATTAAAACGCAACTATAGTTGTCCCCTGGCGTAACACACGCCAATCTAGCTGATTCCAGCTGATTCCCGCTCCTGAGGGACCTGAGCTAAGTCTGCTCCTAAGCGAAATATATATATATATATGACTAGTTGTGCCCGTGCGCTTAGTGCGCAACCCTCCCCCTCCCGCCTCCCTCCAGGTGTTTGGTCTTTGGTTTCAAATTTATCAAACCGAAGACCGAACATGTGAATGGCTCCCACATATGCCCTCTCCCCTACAATTACTTTAATTCCCAATCCCCACACTCCTGCCCCCTCCCCCATACACGCTTGCCCGCCTCCCCCTCCCCGAAAACGGCGCCCCGTGACATTCTCCCTTTGGTGCAGCCCCGGAAAAGTCGCTGGCGTGTGTTTGACTGAAGGCTAAAAAAAAACCGTATCACTGAGAAATCCAGCACTCAGTAAGCAAGTAATCCCATGTTTAAGTTAATCCTTTGAAACAATTCACTTCGGTAGCGCGCATTGCCCGCCACACACACTTGTCCTAACACCCTCTCCCGCACCCCCCGAAAATGCCGCCCTGTGACATTTCCCCTTTGGTGCAGTTTAAGTTAATCCTTTGAAACAATTCACCTCGGTACCGTGGATGGCGACATTGTTGCCGCCCACTTAAAAACAATTCAACTCCCTTCTGGAAGTGAACATTTAGGAAATAAATGCGCCCTTTCCATCGTATCAGGCTGCCAAAGGGGGCCTCGAAATTAAGAACCAATCGTCGTTTGGTTTAAAGTTGTCTGGTTTAGTAGACACGGGTTGTTTTTTTTTTTTTTTAGCTCAAACGCCGACAATGGCATAGTACGCGCGACTAAAACTTTGTTGGCCGCTTTGGTACCACAACAATACCAAAAAACGAACCCCAAAACGGTGCGGCAGGTCTGGTAAGTGGCGCCATCTCTTCGAAGACTTTGGAAAACGTGTTATAACCCGTACTTGTAGTCCAATGCCGTCAATAGACGGCTAATGTTATTATGTGAAGGCAAACCAAGTAGTGCTACATAAAAATACAAACTTTTGTATAAATCACATAATCTGCTACCGTGCTTTTTACTCCATTGGTCAATAGACGGCGACATAGCAGGTTTGGTAAGTGGTGCCATGTGTTCGAAGACGTTGGAAAAGTGTCCCAACCCGAATTTGAAGGCGAATCCCGTCAACAGATGGCACTACAGGGTGGGGTACTTGATTGTACGACGGAATGGCGTGGCCGGTGACTTGGCATATATTATATATGTAGATGCCTTTATTTTCATTTGTTCAGGAATTTGGTTTATTAATGCACTGTACCACGCTCCACGGCTGTTTGCCGAGACGCACAAGTTACGTGACTGGGCTAGTCCACTCAGAGGGACAAAGATCCGCTCTTCGCGTTTGTCAGTGGCTCACTGATAATGACATCACAGTAAGCAGCCGTGGCTCGTGGTATAGCTTTTCCAGTTTGCTTTATGTATGAAACTTTTAGTTAATTTTGGTGCAGAAAAATCATGATTTAAAGGTTTGTCGAAACATTGATTTCCATGAATGTATGAAGCTTTTAGTCAATTTCTAGCAGAAAAATTACGATCTAAAATGCTTTAAGGTCAGTACAGTAACTAGGTTATTTCACGATTTATGACCAAAAATAATTTTCGAGTGTGGGCCGTAGCTTACCGGGGCTGTTAATAAGGCGGGTTTCGGTTGTTAAAGGGGCGGCGTTCAGCTGCGTATTCTGTACTTTGGTTTATTTGTTTCTGTAAATTGGTTTCCGCTGTGGGTAAAGAAAATTCTGCCTATGGCCCTGTTGTGCGTAGTGCTTAGAGTGTAAAAAAAAAAAAAAGAAACAAGCGAACGGATACAACACCAATTTTTTCGGGCACACCTGGATACTGGTGGATGCTGCCCCACGCGAGATTTGCTTTAGAAATGATATAAACAAAGCGACCATGTTGTTTCAAGACTTGTAACACTGGTAGTTTTGTTTTTTACCTTTTGTAATTATTTTCAGCATTCTTCACACAAAAAGAACTTTTACTATGGTATATCCAAATACCAGTGCTCGAGGTTACCAGTCGTATAGATCGGGCTCCCTTATCGCCGCTACTAAAAATCGGCATACCCAGCCAACAGATATCCGAATTTCTCCGAAAATATTTGAGACACGAATTTCATCATCGAACCCCTGAATTTAACACACAAATGCTCCCTTTTTGTGAAATTTCAAGCAAACAATAACAAAATCGCGAACGTTATCGTGTCGCAAACAGACAGACACACCCACATACAAACAAAATGTAAATTCAGCCGAGCATTCGACCTCGTTCGCTTCGCTCGCTTACCAATCAACAATTTTCGTACCTACCTGGCACCTGATGCTTGAAGGGTGTCCGCCCAAGAATTAGGATCGAAAAATTCGGCTTTGAACATTGCTCCAAAATCAGCATAGGTAAAATTCGGAGGGTAGTTTTTCTTCATAAACTCCACACTAGCATTTTGGCCGGTTTTCCAGTCATACCAGAGCCAAGCATCGGAAAATCCAGGGACGGAATAAACTCCCCAGTGCATAAAAATCCCGAATTTGGCATCATCGTACCAGGTTGGTAATGGTCTTGCATCCAGTGAGGCCCACGTCGGTTTGTACTGGCTACACACAACGCTAATTAATCCTAAACACAGCAAAAGCAGGAATATCGTTGCCATTCTATACTCCAGGCCGACACTTGATGCTAAACAACTCGTCAACTTATCAGTTCTCGTAGAGGAAGCCGTTGTACTACTGATAACCCTGCTCAGATAAGTTGTTATCGAACTCCTTTGGTCGCTTTGCTGCGTAGACGTCACACATAATAATTGTATTGCCGTTTGTAGTATCATCTGTTAGCGCGATAAGGGCTTTGGCTCGAGGATCAATCCTGTTCGGCTGCCTGTTCCCCCGCGATCTGCGTCCAGTCATTTGCGCGTGATTGCGTAGTTTGTTGCAGATAGAATGGACGTCCGGTATCACTGGCCGGACTTTGTACTCCATTCATCCAACTGTCGACGCTCCGTGCTCTTTAGTGTATTTGTCGGCCTGGGGGCGGGTATTGTCTCTCGATTGCACATCGAGTCACACTCTTCTGCGAAGTCATGTTTTCCGTTTGGAATGGTAGCCACGTTGACCTGTCAATGTGGTGAAGAGATTTCGGTATGGCCTTCTAGTTTGAGTTTCCATTTCTAGGGGTGGGCGGAAGCAAGGTCCACTCAAAAAGGTCCGTGGAAAAAAGGTCCGCGGAAAAAAGGTCCGAGTAAAAGTTAAATAGAACGACTTAGGCACTGATAAATTTTGACTTATAACTTCTAAATTGTTCTTCAGATTCAAGGTTAATTAAATATATTTTATCAGTCCGAGGAAAAATAGGCAGAATGCTTACGTCCCAAAATTTGAAAAAAAATCAGATTATTGTTGGGCATTACGTCTCAACTCTCTGCCTACCGAGTTACATTGTACATGGGTTGCTCTACTAATAAGAAGAAAAGCTTAGTCAGGAAGCGTTGGGGCGAGGGGTAATCGTCTAACTGGAAAATCGCATAACTGGAAGAACGTTTGCAGTATAACAGTATAACGGAAAATCGTCTAACAAGAAATTCGTATAATGGAAAATCGTCTAACAGGATATTCGTATAATGGAAAATCGTCTAA
>JAHWFP010110434.1:53390-64882 GCA_023313725.1 Lithobius niger
ATGGAAAATCGTCTAACAGGATATTCGTATAATGGAAAATCGTCTAATGTCCCTGCCTCGCTCAAGCTGCCGCGCTCGCTGCGGCTATACATATAACATCAGAAACCGCAGGAATATTATTGTCCAGTTAGATGATTTTCCATTACACGATATTCCGTTTAGATGATTTTCCAGATACTTTATCTATGCAAATATTTTTTTTATTTTTTTATTATTAGAATATTGGTTTATTGAATCGGGCAAATCGGTACAAAACTCCGTATGTGCCCTCACCCCACAAGAGCTAATGCTCGCGTGTGGTGTGTTGGCTACCATAATAAAAATAAACTTGCAAATACAAGAATTACAAATGTCGACATATGAAACAATTGCAAAGTTTGGGTGCATCGTAGACAAAAAAAAAATTACAATAATAGCAGTAAAAAATTATTACCACTGTTATAAGCAAATGTTAAAATTTTTCCGAAATTTCGAAATTCCGAAATTACGGGTCCCTGAACGATCATTTTGATTGTTTTACATTGTTTTAACCATTGTAATTTGGGAACAATGCCATGCACTCAGCAAACTCCAGATCCATTCTTCGTGCACGTGTTATGTCTTTGCTAAAAAGTTCATTGTTGAAGGGGTTGACGCTCGTTAAACCCTTTGAAACCCTTTGAAAGAATCCGTGTTTCAGCTAAACGCATATAGATTTAAACCAAACTAAGCTACGTTGTTAGGCCTCGAAATTGGCAGCTAGAATCGATAGGATGGAGTATTTATTTCGTAAATGCAGGCTTTTAGAGCTGAGTTGAATTGTTTCAAAGTGGCCAGCAACAATGCATGCATAAACAATGCATACATAAACCTTTGTAGCACGACGCCATAGCCGTACAAAAGGTAGACGGATTACTAACAAAAAAGTCAAGTGTGCCGTAAAAAAGGGGGTTATATGATTGAAGTTTCACTTTACTTGTTAAAATGTACACGGATAAAATTTGGATGATTTTTAATTGAAATAATCAAATGTACAATTGAGAAAATTGCATGTGTTTAAGTGCCTTACCTATAATATAATTAAAACGTAGAGCACAACAGCACTTAAACAGATGCAATTTTCTCAATTGTACATTTGATTATTTCAATTAAAAATCATGCAAATTTTATCCGTGTACATTTTAACAAGTAAAGTGAAACTTCAATCATATAACCCCTTTTTTACGCCAAACTTGACGTTTTTGTTAGTAATATAATATTGTTGGTAGTGACGCTTGCGGAGTTTTTTTTATTCTGGCCGCGCCTATGTTGTGTCAAGCCCCTGCGGAGCTTATGTGAGCTTTGTAGCGATATCCGATCAATTTGGTGATATTTGAGCTATCAAGCTGCGTCTCAAGAAAACTTCAAGAATGCGACGTCATCAGCCAGTCTCAACAAGGCTTTGACAATAAGAATAAATCACAAGGTAAGGAGTAAACGAAGCAAACGGTCTGTATTAAAGACTGGCCTTGTGAGGATACAAGATGTACACTACTCTGAGTAAAGGAAAAAGACAACTGCCCCGATTAGGGCTCGAACCCAGCGCTTTCCACTGTCTAAGCCGGACGCTCTAACCACTGCGCTACCAGGGCGGATCCTGACTACAAGCACCTACCGAGTTTAGTAGCTGTTCAGTCTTCTTTCTCAGTGTCAGTGGTTACCTGAAGGTCATAAACATACATATAAGGAGGGAAAGTACCTTTGCTTCTTTGCCTCCACACTGGAACGAATGCAAGCAATGAATAAAGACTAAATCGCAAGGTTTAAAGGGTAAAATACTAAGCAACTAAGCAAACAATCCTAAGGCCAAGAAGCAAACTTATTTTCTCTTCTATGTATGTTTGTGACCTTCAGATCACCACTGAGAAAGACTGAACAACTACTAAGCTCGAGCGTCTGGAACCTGTAGCCAGAATCTGCCCCGGTAGCACAGTGGTTAGAACGCCCGTCCTAGTCAGCAGGAAGTCCTGGGTTGAGTCCCAGTCGGAGGTGTTGTCCTTTCTTTCTCAGATTAGTATATCTTGTATTCCCACAAGGCCAGTCTTCAATGCACACCGTCTACTTTGTTTTACCTTGTGATTTATTCTTTTTGCTAGCTTGCATTATTTCCACTGTGGAGGCCAAGAAACAAACTTGCTTTCCTTCTTTGTACAGTATATGTTTCACTACTGAGGTAACCACTGAGAAAGACTGAACAGCTACTAAGCTCTGCTGGAGCCTGTAGCCAGGGTTCGCCCTGGTAAATCATTGGGTAGAGCACTCGGCCTAGTCAGTGGGAAGGCTGGGTTTGAGTCGCAGTCAGGGCAGTTGACTTTTCTTTCCTACTCAGATTAGTGGATTACATTTGTATTCTCACAAGAATGCAGACTGTTGGCAATGTAACAATCAAACTTTCGCATAAGCTGAAAAGCATTGTACATTGTTTAGGCTAATTCATCGCATTCATTCAGACTTTGACAATGAGCTTTTGTCACTCATCAAATATCATGCTATTGTTTTATCGCAGGAGATGACCCGAGCTGGCGCTGACGGAACGAAGCGAAGTTCCTCACCCAGAACATCATCCGCCGTGGCCAGTTGACCCAGCACTATCCCTATTCCTCATCTCACCACAATCCAAACCTTTAGGCTCAATTTAATTCGAATTTATCCCTAACTCCTTAACCCTAATGTCAACTAGGCCTACTTTACCCCTAAAGTACCATTAACCTTTTTAGGCACGGAAATAGTCCAGCCATAGTTTAACTTCATGATAGTAGCAGCTCCTCAACCTCAGTCCAGCCTTTAACTTGGCACCACTTTCAATTCTTACTGGTTGTGATTCATTTTAAGATCTCGATGCCTTGGGTTCGAATCCCGTCAGTTAGCCCCTAACCTAATCCTTGAATTCCCTCCTCCCACTGAAGCGGCAAATATCATTCTTTAATAAGGTTTCCTTCCGTTCAAGTTATATCGCCTGGAACTAATGAACTAATGAATCCGCAAGCTACTCGCTTCATCGGCTCCTGATATCGCCAAGCCCACTCCAAAGCTTCAGCATACACCCATGTTGTAACTAACGCTTCATATTTCATCCCAAAGGTCGACTGGGAGAGAAGCTGTCGGTTTCGTTTCCTGGTTCCAGTTGATTCAACATTGTCAGAATCTTATTTTACCACAGTAACGCTGAAACGCATCAACTGGTGATGTGCAGGATGTGAGACACGCAATTTTTGTTCCAGTCGACCTTAGCGTGAAGAAGCTTTCCCCGTTTCATGTTCGTTTAACGCTGTTGCACAAGGACCGGGTAGATAAGTAGATAGTAGCGCTTTTCTAAAAACATCATCAACGACACCAGAAGGCAGCACTTGTCGTTTTCTCGTAAGAGACGAAACTTGAAATAAAAAATGGCGGCATCGTTGCCATTGTAACCATGGTAATAGCAACAATACCTGCGAAAATTGGCGAAATACTCGTACGTGGGCAACATCCGAAGTTGAAGAACTTATTCTGTGTTCGATTCAAACTGTATAATACTTCATTACAAAAAGGGCTCGTTTACGCAACGACAGTTTTCTGGCTCACCAGCTTTTACTTGACCAATACTAAATCTGATGGCTGCTTCTCTCCTTTACCGGAGTATGCAGCTTTCGAGTTATCTATGTGTATTAGTAACCATGGCCACGACGCAGACTAAAATCTTATCCTCGTAACACGGCGTACGATGCTTGCAACATTTGAGCGTCGATTTATGACAACAAGAAAACAATTTTGCTGCAGTACAAGACAACGGACTGTTTTTTTTATGCCGGCATTCGATGGTTTGTCTTCGATTCGATAGCCACGAAATGGACGCCATGTTGGATTTTGAATTCTCGCTGCGAGTAGCTATTTATTCTACCGTCGTTTGATCATTGCTAGAAGCTGTACTTTGAGGGAGAATAGCAGATTTTGAAAATAGCGTGAAATGACAACAATCTTGTCGCAATGTTTAAAATTACTGTAGCTCTTTGTTCTTTATCCGTGTTATTTATAATACATACAATTTGTTATCTATTATCGCATTCGTTTAGTAGCAACGGGAAACTAATCACTGTTGACTAGCAAATAGTTTTTGGCGAGCGAGAAGCTCTAGTTGCTTAAACGCGCCCTAAACGGAAGAAGCTTCAGCCTGAACGGCCGATGAAGTCGGCTTCCCGGACGTTCTCGGAACACAAAACCATGTGCGATACTTATAGCTCCACTCGTAACGACAACCCGTTTTAAAACTGAATGCTTGATTTTTAGAAAATAAAACTTAATCTGCCAGTTTTGATCTTTCTTAAAATTATTTTAATGTTGTAATCTGAATTATGACATATTTTAAGCGAATAATTTTGTATTCTTACGGCGATCAATTTGTTTTAGAGACGCTAAATAGTTTTGACCCCCATGATGCTTTGCGCTTCCTCTTACTTGACGACAGCACCCTGTGGCGGTAAATCGCTTAAAGTAGGCAATAGTTTCATCCAAATGTTTACCGTCGTTAGAGAATGAGTGTCACTACCTATATATTCTTCTACCCTGAATGGGGAGTTGCCACCTGCCTGGATATTGTGAGTGATATTTTTCGCACTTATTTATTATGTTAAAGGGATACACCTCCCAGCGCCATTTTTCTCGACCACCACGTCAAGTACGACCCCAAAGGTCTATTTCCTTACCGTTAGTCAATCCCTTGGCAAAAATCCGTTTTAAAATGTCGCGTCTAGGAGATTTTCTGTTGAATAATTGCTAACTTTACTTACTGTGTCCTACACGTACATGATGCTTTATGCGCTTACAATAATCATGACGTTTCATCTCTGTGTGTGCATATATTAATTTTCTAATAATTACCATGAAATCAATCTAAAACACTAATGCGGTAAAAATTAAAATCAATTATTCCAATAGATCGCCGAAGCAAAATTATAAGACACTTGCCTGAAATATTATAAATTGTGATGTTAAAATACGACAATCATTCCGGTTTGTGACGACACAATCTTTAACTATAGATGTTGTTTCGTGTACGATTCCCAAAGCCAACGGAGACAGCAGCTACGTTAGTCGCTGCGAGGAACGCAGCTACCACCCCAGCCGACTTTGGCTCTAGTAAATGCGCGGCTGGCGATCTGTGTGTAGCTGTTATAAGACAGGCGGAATGTGATAAGGCAGGCCGGGTGTCCCTTTAAAACTTATACAAATCATTTTTTGATTGGGATATCCCAGAAAACAGTATCGTCCACACAATTGGCCGCATGGAGTCGTGCCCCAGAACGAGAAGTTGAACATGCCGTACAATTATCATGAACTATCCTTTGAGCCATACACGCTCTCCTTTATGTTGCTCCCGTTTCTGCTGATTTAGGGAAGGCTAAATATTATTATCTGCGGAAATATCATTGTCTCACAAATTGCCACTGAGGAACCATCATGTCACATATTAACGTCTCACTTTATTAAGTCATGTTTATGTTACATTGCTCGGCACATACTTTTCCAAGAAAGTGACTCAGTAATCAGTGTTTAAGCTGCCATTAACGAAATTGCCAAAATGCAACAATTCCTGTGACCAAAAAATCGACTTGCGAATTAGCCAGTTTCTCAAAGTACACAAACAAAAATCTTTACATTGCAAAGTTAGAAGGCTCCTTGCGTTCCCGTGGTGAGTGGAGTTGATCAGTTCATCAGGTCCTTGGATCAAAGTTGCAGATTTGACTAAATTTCAGTGGCTTACTAAAATAAAAAGGGCACCATCTTCATCAATATAGCCTAATTTTACTTCACATCAAGACACAGAAAAAGTTTGAAATCCTACTGGTGTAGGTCTTTTGTGGCATTAAATAATGATACAGCGTGTGGAAGGTTTATTCGGCTGCAAAGTTCCTGGGTCAAAGAGACAGACTGTGATTATTGAAGAAAAATCCATTCTAACTACAGCAGTAAATAAAAGTCAGTGTACATAGTGTAGACTTAGAACTTCTAAGCGATTTCAACTGTAATGTCATTGTCCATTCTATGTATTTTAAGTTTATTCCGCATCCACACAAAAATTATGCATTAGTAAGCAACAAAGTAAAGTGTCTGTATTATGTACACTAGTAATTTTGAATCTTCAGCACCCAGGCCCATTTGCAAGGTAGTTGATCAGGGGTAAGTTCAGGAAATTTTACCAAGGTGCCCATTCCAATAGATGACCAAGAAAGTGGATTTTTGAGTCCCAACATGCTGATCGCCATTTCTTTCTTTGATGTTATTGCACCTAAATGAATGATATTGGATGACGGCCACTGCAGGACGACAGCGTATATGGTACCAGGCTTAGACGTGTACCTAAAATAAAATAAAAACAAAATAATATAAAAGTGTGTGATAAATTGTTAACAATTTCCCAGACCTTACAAAAACGTACTGAAACTAGTCAGTATCATCACCCTGTTGGAGAAATCAAACGATTTAATTTTTTTGCAGATTACTAGCTTAAACGTTCCCATAGCACCCGTAGGTATAACGACTGTTAGTGCACGTCTTCTTGGTATTTTTTTGAGTAATTTCGTGAGAACTTTATATTATTAATGTGTGAATAAATTGATAGACCTTATTAATAATTTTAACTTACCATAAGGAAGCGAAAACACTTCTTTTTTGAGGGGTGCGGGAACCTGCTATGACAGTTTCCACTGCATTTTATGTTTAGCATTATACCCTAAGCTAGGGCCTAGTTGGACCACCCTTCCTTGATTTGATGGCTCCATATTATATATTGTGTATATTCTGTACTAATGATAATGTATTTCAGTCATGCTGTGTACTCTTATGTATGGTCTTGTCGTTGGAGATCAGTGGTCAAGGTGGCTCAGGCCTTGCCTGCCACGAGGATTGGCTGCTAGCAGAGGTGGCTCATGGGATAGTAGGATATGCTACAGGAAGTACCTTGCACCTCTTGTGGTGGGCGCTGGCTGCAGCTCTGGGTATAAAAGGCTCTGCAGCCCCCTTCATCCTCACTCTGTATGGGGGCTAGTCCTCACCAGCTACAACTCTTCCTGAAGTATGCCACTCTACTGCAGCCCAACCTAGAGCATCCTTGAACCATTGGCACTACCCCCTAAGAACAAACCACTTGGCCCTGGAAATGAATCCCGAATCGAGCATCCTTCAGGCTTTCTTCCTTGAACAGGGCATAGTGCGGTTGCACAAGTATTACAGGGGTGCCACCCAATGAAACTTAGGATAATTACAGTGTGCCGTACTATTTGCGTGAGAGGGCTCGCGGTGCTACTGCAGTACTGATTAAGAACAACGACAGAATGTGCAGGAGACAATTACCATGTCGGCAGGTGTGGATGCTGAAAACCCTCACTACAGGGCCACTGAGCTACAACCCGTTCAGGGTCGATCTTGCAGTGAAGCCTGCGTAGCTGCCCCTGACTCGGTTAAAAATTCAACAAGTATGAACAAAGCCTCTCATAATGGTCATAATGGTCGTTTAGGATGTAAATTCAGAGGAGTGCTATTCTTTTCTGTTTTCTCTTCAAGTAATTCGCGTGAATAACGTTATAAGTAACTGATCGTAATCTATAGTGTAGAATACGGGTAATCATTTCAAGATTTGCCTCAGTCGTTTTCTTGAAAGCATTGCAAGTGCGTGAAACTGCGTCTAATACCGTTCATACATCCATCGCCGGGAATGAAGAAATTCTGCCCCCCCCCCCCCCCGAGGCATTTTTCAGGTCTCGTCATGAGGGGGTGGGGTCACAAAAAAACACTGACCAAATTTGAAAAAAAAAAGTTATTTTTTGGACCTCAAAAATGGTACTTTCGGCAGTCAAAGTTTCCGAAAGCACCTCACCTTGTGGGGGGTAAGCCCCCCCCCAAACCCCCATGATATGAGTGTACAAAGTTTGAAGCTAGTAGTGCCAATACTACAATTATATTTTTTTTCAATAAACTCTGTAGAAAATCCTTGCCCACTGTTTTCTTTTGTCTACCAGGTGCTGACTATGTTACGGATGTGGGCATAGAAGCAGACGGTGTGGTCATCATAGTATAATGTATGAAACTTGATGCAAGATGGGTGTAAGGCACATCGGTGTTTTGTAGAACATTTTTAATCCAAGCTGTCCTTTCGTTATAAACGAGGCACGTTTTCGTTACAACTAGTGGTAACTTGTCGGTGCAGAGTGCTACTTACTTAATTTGGCTACAGCACTAATCTTGGTTACAGGAAACTGCAGACAGTCTCAATAGGCAGGGGCGGATTCAGCATGTATATATTTTTTTTACGATATTTGCATTTTTTTCACCGTAAATAGCCTATTAACTGCCCTGGCAAAGCTAAGCCTCCTCCCCCCCCCCGGATGCTTTTTGGTAGTAATTTTTCTGCTAGAAATTGACTAAATCATCGAAGTTTGGGAGAGCACCCCCCCTTAACAGAATTCTGGGTCCGCCCGTATCAGTAGGCATACGAAAAGCACAATTTTTTTGTGGTGGGGTGGGGGGGGGTCACATTATTTTTGCACCCTGAGTGGGTGGGGGGTCAGATGTTTTTCAGGGTCTCGACGGGGGGAGGGGGGGGGAGTAAATAGAAAATTTGGTGGTCACATTTGGTGGTTTTCATTTCCTCCAGCCCCCCTTGCCCATAAATAATGACCGGTTTCTAAGCTGAGAGCAAAAGCAGTTACCCGGTTGAGTTGCCTGTACTAGTTATAAACTGTCATAGTAAAAAAAAACGACAAGACGTGTACGCTAGGCTATCTGTCGCGTTCTAGTTTAGGCTCATACTTTTTCACTGATGTCGAGCAGGGAAGCCAACCAGCTTCCTATTGACATGACGACTACTACTACAGCGTTGTTTTCCAACCAGCCTGCCTCTACGACAGGTATAATTAGAAAAAAAATTGGAATTTGTACATATCTCTCCCATTAAGTGCTACGCCACGTGATTTTCCTAGAACTTATAGGTACATTTCCCCCGTTTGGCTTTCCTGCATGGCGCAGTTTTGCAACATTACTTCACACCTCTTCAGACGCCTGTAAATGTTGCAAAAGCTATTTCGCAGTCCGGAGCTTCTAGCGCCATCGATTTCAGTCTAGCGCCTTCTTGCAGCAAACAAACAAAGGAATGCATGACGAAATTTCTATTAATAAACAAGCCCCGTGCTTCGTTATAATTATTTAGTGCATCTTCATGAACCTGGAAGCAAGCGTTGTAAAAATTAAAGATATTACTGCCACTAGATGGCGCCACGGTATTTTCTCTATATTCTGTCGTACGTGGCAGTAATATCGTTCCCTTACAGCTTGCTTTTAGGTGTACGAAGACTACCAAATTTTTACTCAATAATTAAGGAGGCATGTGGCTTGGTTGTTGTTTTAAAAGATTTCTTTGTGCATTCCTTTGCTTACTGCGAGTAAGTGCTAGAGAGAACTAGACAGCGCAAGATGGCGCTCGATGCTGCATGATTTCGTTTGGTGACAACCTGCCTTTAACTATCATGATTTTGAATATTAAATTATTTCAAGTGAAATAAGATGCCATTTCATAAAAAAATAATAATCATATTTTTTTTTCAAACAGAGCAAACGTACTCCCCCCCCCCCCATCCCTTCGGCCCTTACCCCTCCGAACATATACAACAAGTACAAGGCTACCCGCTTTACAGGAGCACAGGCCGTATCTTAGCCATTCTGTGGCTGGGTGCAAACAGCTTTGGTAAGAGGTTTTCTCCATACCCCACTCCGAAAAAAAGTTTGTAAGTCCGTAAAGGTTTGGTTTTTATACTATACGGTTTTCAACCGGAAATAAAGTTCTTAGTCTCACTCTATTTTTATAACTATGTATTGATTCTTAAAACAAAGCACCAGTCATTTGCACTGATTTTGGGTGAGCATCCATTCAGTTAACGCTTTCTAACGAATTTTGATTAAGGGCAAAACTCCATATTACCATTATGAGACAGAATGTTAGTACCCGTAATTTTTCGTGCCCTGGACACATGCCTTCCTTTGTCCCTTTTTTGTTGTCACGCTATCTACATAATGTGGCTAGTATATGTATGGTGTCGTCTGCATATGCCCTAATATATTTGAATCGGTAGTCAGTAACTATCTGAAAGGCAACTGAATATTTCATTAGTACCAATCATTGACCGACTAGATTTTTTTGTCAGTCAGGATCAGTGGCTCACCCAGAGGGGGACAAAGGGAAACAAGTTTCTCCTCTCCCCCAACTCCCCCATCGACCCGAGGTTAAGAGTAAAAATTGATAAAAGCGAACAACGCAATTATTGTAGCAAAAAGATACTGAAAATTGTCCCTCTTAAACGTTCCATTGGCACTAATTTGATAAAAATTAATAGTTTTACGTGGCTCGGAGGGACGTACGGCATTCCCGCCCCCCCCCCCCCTACCTTTTAAAACCCCTTAGCTGAATTTCTTGTCCCAATTTTTATAATTCAACTTCTTTTGCCCCTGCAAAACAAAATGTCTGGGTACGCCACTGGTCAGGATGTATTTGTAGTTTGTAAAAGTTTTTGGTAGATTTGTGCACAATGCAAATTTCTTCCTTAAAAAGCTAAGGACCATTTTGGCAGCCTTTTTTATAAAATGGTCACGTTAAACCAAGTGGTGCCATGCGGAAAATCGGTTTACTTGGCCCGTTGAATTAAAAAAAAAAAGTTGTAGTATTACTATTTTATATAAAATTTCAACTAAGACCTATTTTGGAACATTAAAAAAACGGTGTGTTACATCAGGGGATTAAGGCATCAAACGCACATAAAACTTACCAAATTTGGAACTATTGACGTGGAAATTAATCTTTCATTTTTCACAAATCTCTAAACGACATTCATTCGTATTAAATGGGACGGTAAGCACATTTTCTACTTACCAAACTCCTTTCGTAGCTGTATCATTCTGGAAGGTCCATGGTTTGGTTCCATAGATGGCTTCTCCATTTACTTTCAGCCATTCGCCCATCTGACGAAGGCGCTGTTCAAACATGGGAGTTATGAGCCCATCGTGAGTAGGACCAACATTCAATAACAAATTTCCACCACAGCTGGAACAAACAAGAATTTGAAGTATATTATAAGGCCGGTAAAAGTTAATTAACAGCGCGCGCATGGCTTTTTTTTCTTAATGCATAAAACGTTTTTTTGAGACAGTTTGAAAAAAACTTCCTTCCCACCGAACACTCCTGGAGCCGATGACCATTTCAACTCGAGCTTCATTCACACTGGCGACGAAACAAGTTTAAATTCCGTTCACGGGTGTGTCACAACTATAGAAACTTGAATCTAAAAAAAGACGTTTATCCCGTACGCACTCTGAACGTGGTTGAAACTGGCGTTAAAACCTAAATATTGTATTCCGCGTCAAAATGTAGGCTACTGGAGTTAATTTTTGTTTTGGTTAAACAAAAGAAGACATCGCCTGCATCTGAAAAATCGGGAATAAAGAAAAAAAAA
>JAHWFP010110434.1:64892-85578 GCA_023313725.1 Lithobius niger
AAAGCCCAAGAAGTTGAGGCACATCAACACTGGCTAAAATCATGACATCATCCTAAGTTGCTAAAGTGGTACTATCTCACCGATTGAAAGCAGGTAGAATCTGGCAACATGAAGCGCTATCCAGTATCACTTTCTTGCAATAAGTGACGGGATACACAACGAAATGTCTTTCAACGAAACAAACAAGCCGCGACCTCCTCAGTTATTGAGTGAAAATTTGGTACGTCCTCGAGCACCTGGGAACAAGCTGTAAAGGTTAACATATCAGTACTGCTAGATGATGCCACGGTATTTTCGTTCGCTTTTCAATCGGTGATAGTACCACTTTAAGTGATGTATACACATCACCGACAGAGAGGGAGAATTTTATTCAGCATCTATGCTATTTGCTCAGCATGCGACAGTCAACGTAAACTAAACTATATTAGCCTACGGGAAACGTTCGAGTCATTGCAAAATTCTGATCTATAGTTGGGAATCGAACCCCAGATCTTCAAAGCTGACTCAGTTGAAGGGTTGATTACGAAGAATTAATGACAATAATAAATTTAGACAGACCCACCACCCCTAACAAACACAAAAATAATAAGGAAGTGACATCCCACCTGGCTGTTGAGGCTAGTGATGCAATCAATTCATATACTATAATTCACATTACCCTCTTCTCTGCATCTGCTTTCCGCTGTGCGCATGCACGCGTACCACCACGGAAATGTGGAAAGCCGCGCTTAAACAGTCTGACCAGGGAAAACGACAGTGCTCAGTTGACAATAAACCATAGATGAACCTTTCCAAGGTCTGGACTTGATCAAAAAAATTATGCATTTACCACACACAGACGAACACTAAAGCAGGGTTCCCACCAAAATGCTGAAATCAATTTCCCTGATTTTTCCAGAGAAGATGAAGCCCTTTTCCAGGCTATTTACCGTAATTTTAGGAAATTTGTTTTCACACATTTTACCAGTTTTGTGTTAAAAAGGCTGAAGCTTTTATATGGGAAATACATTATTTTAAATCTTAATTTTTTTTCCTGAGTTTTCCAAGTTTTTTTGTAAAAAAAATCAGTGAATTCCCCCGAGTTCACCCCGAGTTTCAAACGTAGTTTAAATTCCCTGAGTTTTCCAGGTTGGTGGGAACCCTGTAAACGTAAACTTAAATTTTAGGTGAATAAACGAAGGTTCTGTGGTAGTCCTATCACCGTCTTCAGAAGAAAAAAACTAATCACAAATCGTTCGATGATCACCCCATTTTGAAATTCGCGCCGCTAACCACCCTTCAAAATGAGGTGATCATCGAACGTTTTTGTGCTTGTTTTTACTTCTGAAAAAGGTGATAGGTCTACCAACAGACCCTGTGCGTATTCGCCGAAAATTTAAGTGGACTTTTAGTGTTCGTCCGTGTGTGGTAATTGCATTATTTTTCTGATAATGTCATCGAATAGCCAAAGTAGGGGACTAAACACTGGTTACCGGTTTTTCTGGCAAGGTCTGGACTGGCACATAACACAGACAGCAAGACGAACCCAGTGCCAGATTTATGGGTGAGCCTCTCCAAGAGACTAGGAGGTGCAATCTTCCCTTCTATCCTTCTCGAATTTCTACCTCTTAAATTCTTGAAAACCTGCTCGTTGATGGCAAGAGAATGGAATCAAAATAACTAAAAATTGCTGGAGCTGCCGGGGTAAAGCCCCGCACCCATTGGAGAAGCCTACAGTGCTTCCCCAGAGGTAGCTGGATCATCGCCTCCTTCACAGATTCACTCTGCCACTGGACGAACCTTAACATTTTGGTGCTCGAACCGAAAGTTTTTCTCCCTTCTCCGCACCTGCTCTCAGTTTTGCGCATGTGCGCACGCTATCTCAGAAGCGTTGGCAGGTACACTTGGAGTACTCCGGCTGAGAAAACGATGGCGCACAGCTGACAATAAATTCAAACTGAACCTTTACCAAGGTCTGGATTGACTATCCGGGGTACGTAATACAGACAGCAAGACGACCCTAATGCCCATGTAGTAACTGCTAGGTAATAATTTCAGTAAGAAGTCATGAAGTTGTTGACAGATTTACGTCCCTTTTTAGAACTTTGCAGCCCTACCTTTATAGCTACCACACCTCAACCACGTTTAAGAACGTACCTGGGTTGTATTTATCATCACAGTTGTAGAATCCACCATGTTTGCATCGTGTGTTATTTCCCCATCGATCATTGGTTACCACAATATCTTTGACGGGGCTGAAAAACAAAACTATTAGACGAATGTGCGAAGAACTGCGGCGGAATTTAAGAACTTCCTCGTCGCATGACACATTTCTGAGTCTGTTCGAGCATAATGTAAAACTCGTACCCATTTACGTTTACTGTACCTGTCGTTGTATAGCCATGCCAGAAAGTCTGTGCTGTTCCAGTATCCATCTAGAGCTTCCCAATCGCCATCTGACCAGACGACACTTGGACGATACTTGTTGACCAGTTCGTATAACTCTGGCATTGTTTTCGCCTAAAATAGCACAAAACCTTCTGTGAACCGTTAGCCATCGTACAAACCTATACAAATGCATGAGGAATACTTAAAACTACCCGTTCCTTCACTACATAGCCACTAGAAAAGGATCTCAGTGCGAAATTGCATCTCCTACTGGCATGGAACCGAAGCGTCCGACAAAGTCTTGACTAGTGCATGCTTGATTTACTGGCATGTTTTGATTTATTCATTTACTCTTGATTTACGGATTTACCTTTTATTTCCTGATTTATCTTTGATTTATAGTGATTTACGAATGATTTACTGATTTATATTGATTTCCTGATTTAAGTTGGTTTATGGATTTATGATTGATTTACGGATTTACACCTGATTTAACGATCTGCACTCGGTTTACAGGTTTACTTACGATTTACTGATTTACAATCCATTTCCAAACCAAATCCATTTCCATGCCAAAACGAACGCAACTGCCTTTCACATAGACTTGATTTACCGCTTTACTATTATTTATATAGATGATTTACTGATTTACATTGATTTACTGATTTACACGATTTACAGTGATTTACTCTCGATATGCTTATTTGCTTCTAATTTATTGATTTACAGTGCTTTAGTGATTTATTGATTTACCAACGATTTACATCCGTAAATCATATGGTGCTCATGATTTACATGCATGTCGCATCCCTCGCACGGAACGCTAAACAATACATGGATGCATCGCCCAAATCCAGCCAAGACTGATGCTGCAGCACTGGGTTCCCGGCCACAGAACTTTTCCCAGCTGGCCTTCGCTTCGCTTGACCAGACGACAACGACAAAGCACATGAACTTCTAATTCCACGTGAAATATACGTAATACAATCTTCAACTTGCAACAGAATACCTTCTAGGGAGCGAGAAGTGATCGTCTAACTAGATGATTTTCCAGTTGAACCTTCGTCCCTGTATAGCCACCATATTAAAACAAATGAATTTACTGGAAAAGATTGATTAACAGTTAGAAATAAATCCTTTATGCGTAGCTCGGTTGGACGTTGTATCGCTAAACCTTTTAAGGTGGGGATATCCAGTTGAGGTCTAAACTAGCCCCTGACTAGCTTAACCCTGGATCTAACAAACCCTCGACCTGGGAGTTAGTGGACTGGAGAAAAAAGTTGGTGATATCCATGTTGGACTAGTTGGGGTTTTGTTAGCTCTTTACTCCTTAGACCTCGACCTTCAGGCTAGATTAGCCCTGTTAATGTGTTGTTAAAACTCGGGAATAACGCTAATACTAGAAGGAAATCACCACTTTTTACAGCTCGGGGCTAACTGCTCAGTGCTAAGTTAGTCCTCGACCTTCAGGCTAAATATTACTTACCCCTCAACTTATTTCGTGATGGATATCATCATTTTTCCTTATTACCGAGTTTAGCCAAAAGGTTAAGGTTAACCCTCAACTGGATATCCCCACCGTTAGAGGCCAACTTCGTACTGTAACTTATGGATAGTTCGAAAATAATTAGTTAAACAAACCAATTCTCGTCGTTAGCATCCTGGTGATTGCTTGCTTATCTTCACAATTTTATTTATAATAAGAATGATTGCTGGCGGACTAACCCGCCTAATTAGCTGGTCAGATAACCAGTCACTAGCCAGCCATTAGCTAATTGGCCAATTTGAAACGTTGTTTAGGATTAGATTTCTCACTGATTCGCTCCAGGAAAGCAATGGTCCTATGGACATTAAAGTGACACTCTCGGCAATTGAAAGTCTGCATAATCTGCCAACATCAAATTCTGGCTTGTAAACGAATGGCATCCTTGAATCGATTCAGGGATTCAATATTTGCGAAACAATTGTGGATCACGACTTTCAGCAGTAAAATTTGATTCAAAAACAAAAACGAACTCGTTGGTTGCTTAAGGTAAAGTTTTAACTGATCCGAAGTCAAAATAGCAAAGAAACACAATCAAACTTGCCTGTAAGGTTTCAGATACTGCAGTGTTGCTGTATCGTTTAGTCCACGTGAAATCTTACTGCCGTAATCATATGTTTTTACCATTTTTACTTTTGCACAGGATGCATTAGCTAATGATTGGTGTATTCTATTGGCTAAACGACATGGCTGGAAAATGTGTAAAAACTAAACGTCTCAGTGGGCTTAGTACAGCTCTACAGATAATTCAGGGTTTCTGTGAGTCCTTGAAAACCTGTAAATATCCTGGAATTTAGTAATGAAATTCCATGCCTGGAAAAGTGCCTAAAAAATTTGAAAAATGATATGTATCATCAATAGGGTGATGAACGGAATGTAGACGACGTGACTGAAGAACACTTAAAAAATATGGGGAGAATAATCGAGTGTGAAGCCTTACATCATTCTTCTCGTGTGGGCATGAAAAGTTTTAGATTTTGGCTGTGGCTTTAATTGTATTTAAGTGTATAATGGTTGGATACAGCAGTAAGGTTTAACGTGGACTAAACTAACGTGGACTAAACGTGGACTGCAGTTAAGTTATTTGTGTTTCTTTGCTGTTTTTACTTCGGATAAATTCAACCTTACCGTAATCATCAAAGGAGTTCGTTCTTCTTTTGTAATGAACTAAGCCTTACAAAAAACGCTTACTACACTCTAATAATATACTTGATCCTTTTTCATGTAAGAAAATTAGTTAAGTGTACAATGCACAATTCACAACAAGAATATGCATGCAATTACAATTTGCAGTAACATTTGAAATACGTGCATTATCGTTTCAATGACAATGATATTGGCTGCATACTTGTCCAACATTTACGCCTCACGTATATGTTCACAATGTTTTCTCGCTGTTTTTTAGTTGTTGTTTTTATGGTGGTGACTAATTGTGCAGTGTTCTTAGTGTCATTACTGCTCAGGTTAGGCCATGTCTCTTCACCTGTAAT
The DNA here is from genome assembly GCA_023313725.1 of Lithobius niger. NCBI lineage: Eukaryota > Metazoa > Arthropoda > Chilopoda > Lithobiomorpha > Lithobiidae > Lithobius > Lithobius niger. Next base: position 70,293 of record JAHWFP010110434.1, read on the forward strand.
ATGAGGACGGGACGAATTACGTAGCGAATCAAGAAAGTAGTTAGTCACATGATCGGATTGGCCAGTAACATGCCTAACGTACTAAAATCCCCAATCACAGAAAGATCTAATTCACGAGCTCGATTACCTTATTTTGTGGTTTTGGTGGTAAGGTGGGGAGGAAGGGGAGGGTACCCAAGCCGATTTGCAGTTAAAGGGGGTTGACACCAAATGCACGCTGCAGTATCTATAGCCATTTACCGCTATCTAGTTCTGTATAGCAGTGGTTCCCAACCTTTTTCAAACCGTGACCCCCTAAAAAAAAATTTTCTTCCGCGACCCCCCCCCCCCCCGCCCCCGAAGTAAATTCCTTCGCCTGTCGGTTTCACAGCTATGGGGTCTGGGGGAGCGTTGCGAGTTTCCCCAGTGGGATCCGGGCGGAGCCTTGGGAAGCCAACGCTTTTTTTGTATTTTGAGCATTTTAAACGTCGTCATTTGCTCATACAAAGTTGTTTTTAGATTAGAAAGACTAGTTATTAGAATGGAGAGATTATAATTATAATTAGATTTTAGAAGGTATAAAAGTACTTTACAATTAATGATTAAATTTCAGGAGAAAAAAGATTTTACGATTAAAAGATAAAAAAAAAAGTAAAATATTTTTTTTTCGTGCTATGTATCGCGACCCCCGAGAAGACGCCCGCGACCCAATTTGGGGTCGCAACCCATAGGTTGAAAACCACTGCTGTATAGCCCCTACTTTCAACATGGTTTTTTTCTATCAGCGTCCTTTGGGTAAAGTTAAGGAATCTTCCATTTTTAGTTTCATTTTCACCAAAATAGTTTTCAGATGGCGCTCGTAATCACAAACGGCAGGCGGATTTGCTTTGATAGCATTGTTTTGAGTTACGGATTGCTGCCGATCCTACGAGTTTTACCCCAAAAATACCAAATAAATGCATTGTTCCGGCCAGCAAAAATTTATGTTATTCGTAGAACATGTAGAGAAACAGAATAACGACGACAAAGCAAATATACTAGATAAAGTTTAAATTTTTGAAAATAATTAAATCTAGATTAAAAAATAAAATTGATTGGATAATTCGGTTTTTGAAGTAAGTAAGTTGAAAGATAACAAACCCGTATGTCGTATATGTCTTGAAATTGATAAATTGGGGGGGGGGGGGGGGGGGCACGTCACATGCTAACTTACTTGATTCTTAGTAAACGATAATAATATAATTAATAATTATATTTATTAAGGTTCTATTACATGTACAATTACAAGGCACGAAGTCCGTGTGGACTTGCGTGTGCAAGGACCAGGATTCATAACGGAAAGTTATTATGCCTTCAATATACTGCAGTTAAAAATCCATAATTTAAATGGGAGGCAACATTTACATTTGACATATAGGAGCGGAGCGTGAGATTAAATCTGGGGTTTATCATTAAAAGGGGGGAAAAACACAACGGAGCCAACATTGTGAACAGCTGGGGTGAAAAGTGAGCAGCAAAAATGTCGAAATAGATTAAGAAACTCCATTATTTGTGTGAAGTATCCAACCGTCTTGTTTGTTTCATTAGTAATGCACATGAATGCGTGTGCATGGAGGCTGGCAAGTCACAATCCTTGTTCCCTGGAATTGGAGGTCAAATTACAGTTCGTTGCGTTCGAGTGAACTCTGATCCGTTTTATTCGTGTACCTTTACAGCTGTGAGTATGGGGATACGAGCTCTAATGCTTTTTTCTAAACCGTTTTTTCTACGCTGTCTTTTGTTCAGGTAATTAAATTTTGGATTCGGGTAGCAAAGGAATTTCTTAGGGCGGTTGCAGACGGACCATAAAAAGCGCCACAATCGCAGACACAATCTTAGGCGTTTGTGGCATAAAAATCGCAATCGGTGTCAGATCAGGTAAAATGTATGGGATCTAAAGAGTGCTTTCAGACGCAGTGGCACGTTTCTGTGTTTTTCGGTAGGTCTCTCTGAGCCAAATCGCCCTGTGTGAAAGGTGCTGTCGATTCCGACGTGTTAGTGGCGTCGTTTTCGCAGTGATTGCCACGCGTTTTCCATCTGCAACCCTCCTCATTATATTTCATCATTTTTGCTGCTCACTTTTCACCCCAGCTGTTCACAATGTTGGCTCCGTTGTGTTTTTTTCTTCTTTTAATGATAAATCACGTCACACAGACCCCCCTCCCCATGGCAGGGGTCCCAATGGCAGGGGTCCCAATGGCAGGGGTCCCAAATGGCAGGGGTCCCAAGCGGTGTGCCCCAGGGATCCGTTTTGGGTCCTCTCCTCTTTGTCATTTTTTTAAATGACTTAAACTGTAACTCTAACTCGGTCATTGGTTTTAAATTTGCAGATGATCTCAAGATTAGTTCGGAGGTCATTAGACTGGCTGATAGTGTTCATGTCCAGACCATTGCTGATCATATCCATGATTGGGCATTGACTTGGAAATTGCCGCTATCTGATGCCAAATGCCAGGCATTCTGTATTGGTAATTCTAACGCTTGTATTGCGTACTCAATTAATGGCGAGCCCCTCCCTTGCACTTCCGACATTCGTGATCTTGGTGTTTGGTTTACTACCAACCTTAAACCTTCACTCCACTGTGCTAAGGTGACAGCCTCAGCATACCGTCGTCTGGCTATCATAAATCGTTGTTTCATTTCCGGAAACAGGGACATTAAGCTATGGGCCTTTAAGGTGTTCGTCCGGCCTCTTCTTGAATATGCGACTCCGGTCTGGTCTCCTTCCCTACTAAAGGACATTGATATGGTTGAGCGCGTCCAGCGCCGCTTTACCAAGAGCCTTAGAGGCTTTGAGAAAATCTCATACGCTAAAAGGTTATCCCTTCTTGGCCTCGACTCTCTGGAACTTCGCAGGTTGAAGTTCGATCTTATCTTAACATTCAGGATCCTAAATGGCCATGTGGGCATTGATCTGCCGTTCTTCGATGCCAGTCCGGCTCTGTCCACTCGAGGCCACTCACTTAAGCTTGCTTGTCCGACATTTCTTACTGAGTCCAGACGTAGTTTTTTTTTCTATTAGAGTCATTCGGGTATGGAACTCCCTACCTGACACACTAGTTACTAGCAAGAACGTGGCTACCTTTCGACAAAACCTTGCATCGGTTGCACTTACCAAATTCCTAAAAAGGCCTGAACATGTCCAACTTTCTATATGAAATTCCCCCTCTAACCTGCTCTCTCCTTCGGGTTGTGTTTCTTAAATTCAAGGATGGGTATTAGTGGGTCTTGACCCCTTCCTTCTCCTGACTAATTTATTTTTAGTCAAATATTTTATTATTATTATTATTATTATTATTATTATTTAATCTCACGCTCCGGTCCTGTATGTCAAATGTAATGTTGGCTCCCCTAATATTTTTAAATTATGGCTTTTTTAAATGTAACATATTCAATGTATAATAATTTCCAGTTATGAATCCTGGTGCCTGCACACCCAAGTGTGCACATGGACTTCGTGCCTTGTACTTGTACATGTAATAAAACTTTAATACAGGGTAGGGTAGAAAGGAAGGGCCACCCTTGGCAATCAAAGATTGTTAATGTGTTAGGATAATGAAACTTTGTATGGTAAGTAGTCGAACCGTTGGGGGGGGGCCCCCAACTAACCATGTGTCAATCACTGACTTTGACGCATGTTTTCAAGGTCATCCTGATGCTAACTTTTAACCATGCTTCGTAGAACCCCCGTGTAAATTAGAAACTGGTAGACAGTGTCAAGGCACGGTCATTGGAAAAAACAAAACAAAATTTGGTACGGTAGTTTAGGAATTACGGAAATTATAAGTATCATTCTGTTGTGCTGGCTAAGTGGCTTTCCTGCCAAACAGTTCTGTCAGGGTCTTTCGTACATCACGCATTGTATTGGTAGGTAATGGTGTTGGCAGCATACGCAAACTGGCCTAATTCAGTAACCGTGATCAGCTCTGAAACAAAATCAGAAATGTTAACATGAGGGACGGACAACTTTAGTTTTATTTTCTAGATGACTACGGTGACTAAATTGTGCCAACTTGCAGAAGGGCCAAAAAAAAGTACCTTGTTTTAAGGGAGTTTATCACTCAAAAGCAACATACGGGCGGGCGTCTTTTATTTTTTATACCAAAATTTAGCTTGTACAGTTGAGAAAATTTTTGTTGGGCTTGGCTGACATAAAATTGTATCTAAGCCATTTTTCCTTTCTGTTCAAATCAAGCTCTTTTTTTTCTGATTCGCCCTGCCAAACTATTGTCGGTATCGCAATCTTTACACAACAAATAGATATTTCTGTCTATTGTTGGTAGACCTCGTGCGCCCTGTTTGTTTCAAAAGGGAAACGAAGTCATAAAAAAAATGGCGCACACGATTTTTAGAGACGCGGGCGCTCCTATAAAACAAAGTTGGTTTACTTTTTGCCTAATATGCTGTAGTTAGCAGCCCCATTCTGTCTATATGTGTAATGTAGCAGGTTGTGTCGAGCTGGTGTCGAGTCATCAGTATGTCAGTTGCTGTTTGTTTCCAAGCATGCTTCACGTACGTTCAGGACCACTGGACTTTATTTCACAGTCGCTGTTTGGCAAGAAAGCCAGTAGGTCAGCACAACAGAAGGATGCTTGCAATTTCGGTAATTCCTAAACTAGTGTGCCGAATTTCGTTCCGTTTTTTTTCGATGGCCATGCCTTGCCAATATCTACAAGTTTCTAATTTACATTGGGGTTCTACAAAGCATGGTTAAAAAATTAACATAGTGTTGTCTTTGAAAATATACGTCAAGTTCAGTGATTGACACATGGTCAGTTGGCCCCCCGTTCGCCTACATTTAATGCAAAGTTGCATTATCCTAACATTAACCATCTTTGATTGCCAAGGGTGGCCCTTCCTTTCTGCCCCACCATGTGTGTCAATTAATAATATTATTATCATTGTTTACTAAGAAGCAAGTAAGTTAGCATATGATTCAAACTCCGTAACCTTCCCCCTCCCCCGTATCAATTTCAAGACATATACGACATACGCGTTTGTTTTGTTTTAACTTACTTCTGAAGCAGAATTATCCAATCAATATTTTTTTTAAATCTAGAATTAATTATTTTTTTTTATTTAAACTTTATGCACTATATTTGTTTTGTCGTCGTGTTTCTGTTTATATATGTTCTAGGAATAACATAAGTTGTTGCTGGCCGGAACAATGCATTTATTCGGCATTTTTTGGACAAAACACGTAGCTCAAAACAACGCTATCAAAGCAAATCCGACTGCCGTTTGTGATTGCGAGTCCCATCTGAAAACTATTTTGGCGTAAATGAAGTTTTTGACGCGCGTAGAATGGAAGATTCCCAACCTTTACCCAAAGGACGCTGATCGAAAAACCATGCTTTCAACACGCGAAGGAATACACAAATAAATTTCTTCTTATGAAGCAAACAATATCCACGTGCCTCCTTATTTCAGTCATCCACGTGCACCAGGGAGCAAGCGGTAAAGTTAAGTCTAATGTAATCACGGGGTCTTTTTTCTATATATCGACCGTTTTGAAACGCAGATTTTGAACCGCTAGATGGGCGTCATCTAGTGACAGAGATATCGTTAGCCTTGACCGCTTGCTTTCTGGTGCACGAGGATCACCAACTTTACATTCAATAATTAAAGAGGCACGTGGTCAGTTTGTTGCGTAAAAAAAATGTCTTTGCACATTCCTTCGCTTGTTGAAATCAACTGTTACATAGAACTAAGTAATGATAGATGGCGCTAGATGCTGCAACCTGTCATTTGGTGAATATGCATCTTTAAGGACCTCCGAACGGATAAATCTGGCTCTGAATCTGACACAATTACTTCCGGAGTGCTTTTTTTTCATAATGAATGAGAATAAAATCGTTGACTTACATTTGGAAAATATTTCGTCTTAAAGCCAGCTGCTTTATCGGCCATATATAATGGATGAAACCATTCTAACAAAGAGTGGTAGAGTCCAAATTGAAGGTTGGTTCGACTGCGAATCGCAGTTGCCAAGTCTCCTGTAAAATATAAAATTAAAATTAAAAAAAATTCTAAGGAATAACGAGCGAACCTTTTCCTTCGAGACCCTGTTTCCCACAACAAATTATTACTTTTAAGTTCGATTTTAAGAACTATTTGTTTTGGAAACCCAGTTCTGTGTGAATTAGTATCACAAACATTTGATTAAACGCTTTCGGAGGCATTGCCAATTCAGCACGCTGGAGTGAAATGACGAATCAATCCCTCCTCCACAAGATGAAATGACGAATCAATCTCTCCTCCACAAGAAAACTATTACTAAACAATAAATTGCTATGAAATGATTAAATTTAGCATACAGTAGACATTAATTACTGGCATTGTAACTATACGACATACATTAACTCAAGAAAAAACGCCGTTTGCCCTTTCGTCTACTAGCCAAGCTCTCTACCAACTACTTTACAACCGGAAGTACCTTCTTGACTTCGTGTTCCAGCTCTGCCAGTAGTTAGCTATACTCAGGTGCGTAATGGACACCCCCCTGACCAAAAGTTGTTTGTGATCCAGAGATAGGTCACTTTTTTGGTCACCAATGACTCAGTAATCCAGAGTCTCCCAGATTGACCCCCTGAGTTGACCCGGATTGAAGCACTGGTCTAGACTCACCCACTGACTGAACCTGAGTGACCCAGAGACCCAGGTTGATCCTGACCCGAATTTATCCACAGATTCTGACTGATCTATCGTGTAAATTCATCATTTAGGAAAAAATAGTTAATGGTTTATTCACAGAAAAAAAAATTAAATATTTCTACACAATTCAAATGCAGTGTGTACATACAACAATATTATATACGAATAACAAAAACAAAAACAAAAACGCTAACTATAATGTTAGGTCTTTTTACCACAACAGTATTAAAAATATACACATTATAAATTACTAGGCACGCTGCACGGTGGATTAAATTTCCCGGACTTAGCCTCTCTTAGGAAAATAAACCTGTTTAAACCAATTATAGTGAGAGTCGATTTGTTGTCCTTTGCAAATACAGCAATCGATATGGCTACTAATTGTCTAACATCAGTGAATAATTACCCCTCCTTAAAGAATACAATCCAAAAACAGAAATGATTTCTTGGCCGTGGTTCCACGACGCGTATGCAACCGCAAAACCAGTGGCCACTTGCGTTCGTAGTTTTTGATCAGATGCGATGGCGTGGCGTGGCATGGCATGGCGGCGCACACCTCTTATTTAAAGACGAGCCCAATACGATTCTTCTATCGGTTTCATTTTTAAAACTGTAAGTTTAATTAGTCCAATAGTGAACTGAATCAACATTAAAAATATTCAGCATCGTTTGGCCGTTTTATGACACGGGAGGACTCCAAACCGTTTAGTCCCGGCGTTTTGAATATTTCATTTATCCGATGGTGACGTTGCCACCCGGCACGACTGATATGTAGGAACGTACACGTCTGATTCAGTGGGGCCGCGTGCTTACGTTAGTGATCTGTAGAATAATTTGAGCAAGTTGCGAGTCATTGGGCGGTTGGTGGTGACATCAGCCGCTGACGAAGGCTACATAATTCCTTGTAATTGGTCGTGGATGGATGACATCAGTCGGCTGAAGAAAAATTAACGAACCTCGTACGATTGCTATGAACAAAAATCTTTGATTATTTCTAGTGGAGGATTTCCTGTACGGATTCGACCCATTTTTGAACTTAGACCTAGAAATGTGCCAGAGAATCTGTGTGCAAAATTTGACAGAAATCCGATAATTCGTTAAAAAGTTATAGCGCAAACACACAGACAGACACCCAGACAGACAGATAGACAAACCGTTTGCATAAGAGTCTAAATCGACTCTAATAAATCGCGTTTTCAATATTCAACTGTGTTTCTCTAACCTTTTAGTTTTACTCGTCCACAACGACAGAACTATTTCCATCAGGAAATTGAATAGAATAGAAGCTTGTTAAATGCTCAAGCGACAGATGTTAAGTGGAAGGAACCACCATTGTGTCAGTTGTTTTGTGTTGCAGGAGGGAGGAAACCAGAGTACCCGGAGAAAAACCTCGTACAACGAGGGGAAACTACTGGATAAAAAACCCGCATATATACACTTCACTTCACTGGAATAGAACCCAGGTCTGTAGAAGCCAGAGATGTACTACAGCCGGGACCAAAACACCTATCAAATCTGATGACCTAGTGCACGTGGATACCCATGCACCAGACCCGTGTACCGTAACAAGGGCAATGCCTTAGCCAGCACGACCTGGCGTTACCCGGCACGACCTGGACCCAAACTTTGTCCAATGACATATGAATAACAGGACTTCACTCTCGTTCTTAGGTTAATTGTGGCATGTAAAAGAAGCTAGGAATTTCCTAGCAAAATTGTCGCTCGCCATCATAAGATAACCTTAGCAGTTGAAAAAACCATTAATTTAACAATTTTCATTTCATCTTCCTCCTCCTCCACCTGGTAAAAGTCGTTTAAATAACTGGAGAATGTTAATGGACTTCTGCCAATTTTCGGTGCATCCCTGGAAGGGTTGTCAACCTGTACTTGACTGAAGGCTAAAAGTCCCTGTCACAGAGGGAAGCATTCGTAAGCAAGCAAGCACTTGTAATTTGCAAGTGTCAGTGAATCTACAACCAGTGTTAATACTGCTGAAGTTGCTGCTAGTGAATTTAGCATTGAATATTTCGTTTGACGTAAGAGTTAACGGGGCTTTTCCCCTTCCTCCAGAAATATCCCAGGGTTTGGTTTTCTTAGGAAAGTAAAGCGCGATTTCAATACTTAATTGTCTTTCACTAATCCTTTAATTGTACTGTGCCCACACCTACACAATTGGGGGACAGGGGTGGGAAGGTGGAGATGAAGCTCCGTTAACAGTTACATAGTAGAACGAAATATTCAGATGTCAGTGCACGGAGTCCTGATCCGGGTCAGGTTCGCTCCGGATAAGACATTGCCTCCTGGCTAAAGGTTAGCACGCAATGTCTTATCCAACGCGACCCTGACCCTTTCCCCTGGCAAAAATCGGTTACTTGCCACAACCTTCCAATGCTTGGTCAGCGGAACAATGTTAACGGCACTTCCGGCAAGTTTTTATTGCATCCCTGGAAATTCGCATACCTGTGTGCGACTGAAAGCTATAAATTCAAATAATTCATCTCGGCACATGTAAATGAACCTACAGCCTCCTCTTCCCTCCCCCGCCACCCCCGCCCCAAAAAAAATATATGTGCAGTCCAAAACCACAACATTTTTTATACCACTGCCACAGCCAACGTCACCACTGATACAATCAACGCTTCGCTCAGTGAAAAGTGAGGGTGCGGGTTGGGTTGAACGGGGTGGCATTGTGATCGACTTCAAGACTCAATTTGTTTTCTTACCTACAAGATCCCGCTTTGGTCCAAGGTCCATAGCATTCCAGTTAAAGGAATATTTCGATGGCCACATCGTATAACCTTCATGATGTTTGCTCGTAAGCACTACGTATCTAAAAAAAATAAAACAAACAAAAAATAGAACGCTCGTTTGATTACTGAGATGAATGAAATAAACTTTGTATTGTTTAAAAGATATCCCTATAGTTTGGTAAGGTCTGAATGAAAATCTGACGAAGTAGACATCAATCTGAGCCTACCGGGCACCTGCACGCTGAGTTTATTTTTGGTTCCATGGGATATGTTGTGTCAGTGGAATTGTCATGAATTGCTACAGTGCATCAAACATGCACTTAAAGTGGCACTATCACCGATTGAAAATCGTACGAAAATACCGTAGCACCATCTAGTGGCAGTGATAATGTTCATCTTTGCAGCTTGCTTCCAAGTGCACGAGGACATACCAAATTTTCACTTAGTATTAAGGAGGTCGTGGCTTGTTTGTGCATGGCTTGTTTGTGGCATATTGCATTCCTACGCTTGATGCAAGCAAGTGCTAGATAGTACTAGATAGTGATAGATGTTGCCAGATCCTGTAGACTTCTAATTGGTGATAGTGCCACTTTAAGAGCAGTTAGACATCGAAATATCATCGGTACGAGATCGGTACCGTCAGAATGGCTTGCAAAGACATCGGTAACGGATCGAATACTATCAGACAATCACGCGTTTCTACTCTTTCCATCCCTACCTTCCAATCTATTGGAATTTTGTTGGGGGAGGGGAAAGAAAATAGGAACTGAAATAGGTCCAACGATACGGGGTCGTGGGGAAGAAGGAGATGGTAAGGTAATTCATTTACTGACTCTTTCATTGAAATATTTTAAAAGCTTCATTAAATAATTTGTTTAAACTGCTTTATTTTTTTTTTTACTTTAATCAGATATCACGGTTAACCTTAGATCTTGGAAGGGGGGGGGGGGGACAAGGGCGTGCCCCCTGCTCGTCTCTTCCTTGGTACACCACTGACCTAACAGTCGTTGCTAAGTTACCGATTGGATAATAATGAGTCATTGCGACAAGCGAACTCTTGGTGCATTTATATGTTGATATCAGTGTACTGATTTGATACAGAATCTCAGCACAGATTAGAAATGGAAGATGAAAAAACCTTCATCCCCTAACGACGACTTATCTTTCTGTCATTTTCATACTCAGAGTATAATGACAGAACAATGTGTCACTAATCGGTGAACAAAAGTTGAAGGTTGAGCTGATAGTGATAGGAACAAAGTCAACAGCATGGTAACAAGATAAACGGACGGAAAACGAAGAGATGGTTTATGTTTTAGTAGACGTTTGCGTCAGGGGTCATTACCGTTACGGAGTTGGCCAAAAACAAGTCTTTCGCAGAAACTTGTGACCTTGGATCAAGTAAAAAACTGCCCCATTAATGAGCATTGTATTATCGTGTGCAGTGGGGGCGGACTGGCCATCGAATGTAGTTAACTGTCGGGTCGCATCTTACATTCCCCTTTTTCAGATGAGTCTTTAAAACAGCTGAACTTCTGGTCACCTTGTCTCCTTCCTCTCCTCCTCCCACCTCCACCTAAAAAAATGCAGTTTTGGTCTTTGGAGTTAGCAGTTGCCAGCAAAGAAGTTCGCTTCCAGGTCGGTGGGCCAACAGCATGCCAGTCCGCATCTAGTCTGCACCGTAACCCTCATAACGAATGTTCTATAGGAGGAAAACTGTGCAGGCTAAACCAAGAATTTAGAGAGGTTGAGTAACCTATGAATGTAACCGGCTATTTACATATAGTAGAACGCAACACGAGTGCTGGCTCGTGGTACGCCTTGCCGTTACTTAAGCTACTTGTGCGCTCTGCCAACTTGGCCATATGTCAACAGCCGGGTAGCGAGCCAGCCCCAATACTCAACCAGTTCGGACCGGTTCGCACCTGTTAGCTAGGTTTATATAATGTAGGTCTCCCTTTTCCTAAGCGAATACTTAGGGCGTGTGGGGTATGGGGATGTAACTAGCTATTTATGTATAGCAAGACACAACACGAGCCAACACTTGTGGTGCGCCTTGCCGTTATATAAACTGCTTGTGCGCCCTGCCATCTTCTGCACAACAGCAGAACTTGACCGGAATTCAACAGCCGGGTAGCGAGCCAACCCCACTGCTCAACAGTTGGGACCAATTCGCACCTGTTAGCTAGTCATATGACATAAAGCCTCAGGCATCTTCTATTGTTCTCCAGAGTATAAAAGAACTCTGGCGAACAACCAAAGGGCCAGTTGGTGTTGAAGAGGCAGCTCGAAAGGTTGCTCGCTCTGGACTCTGCTAGGATTAAACCAAGCTGCAACTTGTGTTTAGTGCCTAATATGTGTTACTCGGTGTGTAGACCCCTAGCTATGCAGTAAGGAGTGAATTGGGCTTGAGATATTCTTGAATTCAATCGTCCACTCCTTGAGTCGTCACATGAACTGCGTGAGAAAAAATCGTCTGATGTCGATCAAACGATTTTTTCTAATACAATACAAAGGTCTAATACAATACGAAGAATCAAGCAAGCCGGTTAAATCGTCACTATGTGCACTTTGTGCAGAGATCGAAGGAATGGAATTGAACTAAGATAATGATAAAAGAGTTCACTTTCGAACGTTCCTGCGAAACTTTATGTATTCCTGGTACTGCTTAGCAGTGGAGCATCCAGGAATTTTTTTTAAGAGGGGACAACAAAATAATAAAAATAGTGGATCCGAAAGCTAACGTATTTTTAATAATGTCAGTGATTTTTCATAAGCTTAAGTTGAAAAATTTTCGTAATGGCAGCAAATCCCGTACATCTTTGTTCAGATTTAATGCAAATAATTTTTCGCACTTTGAGAGGGGGGGGGGGGGGGAGTAGAAGAGAGGAAACACTGGCTCGGAGAACGAATTTGGGTTGTTGAGAACATTTAATTGTAATATAAACCAACGTTATCCTTCGTGACGTCAGTGGTAAAAGAAAATCGATGTGCTTGCAATTAATCAGTTTCGATGTTAATCTCGGTCTTGGGTGGGGCAAGTGCCCCTTTTGTGCCCCCCCCTTCTGTGTGTGCCACTGCTGCTTAAGGGGAGTTTAGTGGCTGGGTGGAGTGGAAAAGGCAACCCAAAGAAGGAGAGGCGAACAGACAAACAATCCGTATATCAGCATTTCTTACGTCGCTTTATCTTACGTCGCTTTACCTTACGTCGACTTCAACTCACATCGCTTTAGGAGAGAGGTGGTTACACGGAGGTTGTAGTTGGAGTGAGTTAAAACGACAGCGCGGGTTCCTGCGTCGCCTTTATCTAATCCCCCCATCAAGCAAACCCCTCTTTATTCCCAAGTCCCAATATTCAGCTTGCTGGCTTTCGACTTCGTCTTAACGAAGTGACAGCTGGCCGTCCTAGTTTCGTGACGTTTACGCGCTCTCTTTGTAACCAATCACAAGGAAGCAGTCTTTAGAGCGACGTAGAAATTGGGTTTTAGGTGGGTACACGTAGGTTGTCAAAGCGCTTCAACTCCTAACGTCGACGTAACGAGGTGGTTTGAGATAAAGCGACTTGAAAGTGGGGTTTAGGTGGTTGCACGTTAGTTCTTAAAGCGCTCTAAGCACTACATCGACGTAAGCTACTTCGACGTAAGATAAAGCGGCTTAAGAAACCTCCGTGTACCCTCGGACATACTAACGAAACTTAATATGATAAAAGGACATACATTCTCACTGTAATCGAGCATCCTGGGTGAAATAACTTTTGCAACATTTGCATACGTTGGACTGAATGTAGCAAAACCGTATCTCATGAGGGGGAAAATAAGAAAACAAAGCCCTTTGCAACATTTACACGCTTCTGAAGTAATGTTCAAAACTAAGCCTTACAGGAAAGCCAACCGGGAATAATGTACTTTTAGGTTGGAAGTACCAAACGCAAACGCTAATGTTACATAAAACCTTCAGAAATACGCTGTTTGCACAGTCAATGATAGCACACACGTTACAGGCCTGATCTTGATTGAAAACATTATGATTTCTGTGTTGACTCATGACTAAAAAAACATAATTTTTTTCGACTCGTATTATAAATAAAAACCAACGTTGTTATTTAGGGTATAAGGAGTTTTCGGAGAAAGACCATTGGTCGCAGACACGAAGTGTAAGATGAAAATAAGCTTCACCAAATTGGGGGAACTTCAAAATAAAGACGTAGTATAATGGCTATTCCGATTAATTTCGCAATGACGTAAATTTCTTGTAAACTATTATTCTACATCCTGCTCTGATTTTGAATTTTTAACTCCTAACCATTTCAGTATCAGGGTTCGAAACCTCAAGCTCTCAATGATATAATCCCACAGAACAGACTAAAAAAAAACGCCATCTCTGGTGTACGTCCTACCATTGATGAAGGGTTAAACCTACGTTGCTGCCCATGCGCATTATAAACTAGACCAAAAAATCGGACGAAAAATGGCTGTCACCAAGTTTCTCGTCCCAAAGCGATAATCGATCGATAAACTTGAGTGATAATCGAGTCGTTCCTCAAACTTGGTGGCAGCCATTTTGGCTCTGTTATCACTACGTTGTATGGCAAAAACTTGATGTTTCTCTTATTACCATAGTGGAATTTTTATATGATTTATTAATAAATACGTTGCTTTATTCGAGCATGCAATATTCTAAACCGTTCTGCATGAAAACATTTCCAAGTTATACACAGATTCATTATACCAGACACATAACTCTAGGGCACGTTTACGCAACCACTCGCTTTTGCATTCTCGCAGCTAGAAATCACCTCAAATTCCAACGTGGCGGCGGTTTTATGTCTGCCGCCTCGCAACGAAAACAGCAAATAACGTGAGTTCAGAAGCGTTTGAGAAAATTGTTTCGTCATGAGGAATTCTTTATATTATTGGCACGGATTATAAGACTGCAAGTATTTACTCAAATGATGTCGGATTTAGCTAATCATCTAGCGTTGTTACCATGGCAATGTCACCTTTGCCATCGCGAATAAGTTCTAGCTGCGAGAATGCAAAGGCGAGTCGTTGCGTAAACGCGCCTTTACTCGGCTGAGCGAGATGCTATAATAATCTACATTAGTTTATTTTCTGCAATCATTTCCATCTAACTCAGCAGTTCCTGAAGAAGCGAACTACGTAAGCGAAATACACGGTACTGTTTTTCCCGTCTTGTGCGCCAGAGCCGTAGCCATGACACAGCATTCACAGCGGTCGCTGTGGGGGAAAAAAAGTTCGGTAACGAGAACTTTCGCCTATTAAACGCTCGTGGGCTGTTAAAATTAATTCGATAAAAAAGGGTGTGGGCCGCAACAAAGTTGTAATTTCGAATCTGTTCAGGGAGAGAAAACTCCCTGAACATATTCCATCGCGGAAAATTCGGCGTTTATGCCATCGTAGGTTCGGTCTAGCATTAAAATGCAATGCCTACATTTTAATTTGTTCAGGAATTTGGCTAATTAATTTACTAGTTCATTAATTTAGTTTGATTTATGCATGAAGCTTTTAGTTAATTTTGGTGCAGGAAAACCACGATTTAAAGGTTTGTCGAAACCTTGATTTCCTTGAATATATGAAGCTTTTAATAAATTTCTAGCAGAAAAGTCACGATCTAAAAGGCTTTAAAGTTAGGTAATCGTGAAATATTAACCTAGTAACTAGGTTATTTCACAATTTTTGACCTTAAATCATGTTATTCCGTAGTTAAAAGGGCGGCGTTCAGCTGCGTATTCAGTGCTATGGTTTGTTACTTGTTTACATAAACTTTGGTTTCTGCTGTGGGTAAAAAAAAACATTCTGACTACGGCCCTGATGTGCGTAAAGCTTCGAGTGTAAAAAAAAAAA
>JAHWFP010110435.1:0-20967 GCA_023313725.1 Lithobius niger
TCATTGTTTTGTTCCTGCATCATTGTATTGTTACAAGAGGGCTGAGATGCGGATATCGGTAGATAATGATGATTATCGCCCAATTTCCTTCAAATTTAGAACATATACGATAGAGTTGATACCAGTTGAAACAATGAACGTACTGTCGCCACTAGTAATCTGTAATAGCTGCCATCTTAAAATCAGGTGGCCAGTTTGAAATTATGCGTATTATTGGTCGATTTCATTCAAATTTAGAATGTAGAACGTAGACGGTATAGGTGATACCAATTGAAACAATTCCTGTGCAGTCGTCACTAGCAATCTCTTGTGGCCGCCATCTTGAAATCAGGTGGCCATTTTCAAATTATATTTATCGTTCGATTACCTTCAAATTTTGAACTTAGATGATACAGTTAATACCAATTGAAACAATTCATGTGGCATCGTCACTAGTAATCTCTAATGGCTGCCATCTTGAAACTGTGTGGCCATTTTGAAAGTATGCTTATAATCGTCCGATTTCGTTAAATTTAGAACATAGACGATATAGTTGATATCAACTGAAACAATTAATGTGCCATAGTCACTAGTTATCTTCAATGACCGCCATTTTGAAATCAGGTGGCCATTTTAAAATGTATCGTTCGATTTCTTTCAAAGTTAAAATGGAGACCAAATAGTTGATATCAAGTGAAACAGTGAATATGCTATCGCCACTAGCTATCTGCAATGGCCGCCATCCTGAACTCAGGTGGCCATTTTGAAATTACGCTATTACCGTCTGATTTCTTTCAAATTTTGATGTATTCTGCGTCGATTCAGACTGAAACAGTGAATGTGCTATCATCTGTACTGGCTACCATTTTAAAATCAGGTAGCCATTTGAAATTATGCTTATTCACAATTTCCTTCACATTTAGAACGTAGACAATATAACTGATAATAACTGAAACAATGAATGTGCCATTATCTCCTGCAATCTCTGATGGCAGCCATCTTGAAATCAGGTGTCCGTTTTGAAATCATGCTTATTGTCGTCTGATTTCGTTCAAATTTAGAACGTAGACGATATAGTTGATACCAATTGAAACAGTAATTGTGCCATCGTCACTAGTAACCTCTACTGGCTGCCATATTGAAATCACGTGGTCATTTTGAATTATGCTTATTCCGGTCCTTCAAATTTAGAATGCAGACGATACAGTTTAAACCAATTGAAACAATGAATATGCTATCGTAACTTGTAATCTCTCTAATAGCCGCCATCTTGAAATCCGGTGTCCATTTTGAAATTATGCTTATTATGTCTGATTTCCTTCAAATTTAGAACGTAAACCATATAGTTGATACCAATTGAAACAAAGAATATGCCATCGTCATTATTAATCTGCATTGCCTGCCTTCTTGCAATCAGGTGGCCATTTTGAAATCATGCTTATTGTTGCCTGATTTCTTTTGAACAGAAAAAATAAAAACGTGAAACCAAAAATAAAAAAGGAAGTTATAATCCGTCTCTTGGTCGGGTGAATTTTGTGTTCTTCTTGTTGCAGGTAGTACCGTCAATTGCACTGTTTTATAGTTTAGCTGCAATTCTCAAAGTAATAGGTATCCACCCAAAACCAAAACTGGTAGAAAAACCCGCCAAGTTTCCAAAAACGGTCGGCCTTTGAAGGTAGTGATATCATTCAAAGGCTGCCAAGGTCAATCCTATTAGCCAAGTTAATTGCACCGACTAATAGATAGAAAGTTAAATGAAAACTTGAAGATTGCTACTCGCTGTAGCAATCTTCAAGTTTTCATTTAACGTCCAAAGTATTATTGGGTGCGATTAACTTGGCTGATAGGGTTGACCTTGGCGGCCTTTCCCTGGTTGAATGAGATCACTACCTTCAAAGGCCGACCGTTTTTGGAAACTTGGTGGGTTTTTCTACCAGTTTTGGTTTTGGGTGGATATCACAACTTTCATAGGACTTTGAACGTACATAACGTTACACCGTCTGTTTAAGATGCTTCAATCCCATTTTTGCACACACTGCCTGTTCGTTGTTTTGTTTATCCCTGCACCTTCCCCTTAATTTTTCAAGATTTCGTTTACATTTAGTCATGCAGAAACCCCCGAGGTCACTGTTACTAAAACAGCAGAACGCGAAGCATTTTATTTTTGGGTTATTAACAAAAACCCCATGAGCTCGTGTATGCTCGTATTGTTGCGTAACCAGTTTTTAGTTCGTCCAGGCTTTTACAATAAATCTAAGGACCAGTCTTGATTGTTCAAGCCATTGTTGCTTAAAATCTTTGGTTGCAACTTGGAAAAGAAACGAAATTTTAATTCGCCGGTGGCGAATTTCAAAACCCTCCCACGCATTTGTCCTGACCCCTACAACCCCCAAACTAACAAAAGGACCATCCTCAGATCTCCATGCATCCGTGGGCAAAAGGACAGGTACGTAGGCCTTCTCAATTTTGCGCTAGCCATGAGCAAAAGTCTATGGGATTTAACATGGGAAAAATCTTATTAGCTAGCCAGACTAGCTAGCTAGACAGTGACATAAAAACAACATTATTGATGCAACTTTTTCTCTGTGATTGGTGGACACTCATCATTTAAATTTTAGTTTTTCTTAATCTCTGACCCTTTCCCTTACATTTTCCACAATTTGAAACATTTCTGTCGCATTAGGATTTATCCTCAACATGCCAAAATATGCTTTCAGTTGCTTACAGTTAACAGACATGTCTGCTAGTGAGCCACCTTTTTATCATTAACAATCAATTTTTACCAATCGAATGTATACAATGGGATAATCTACTGTTACTTGGCGGCGACACACTAGCGTGTGTCTAGATTAATAAAAAATACAGGACCTTAAATGTTCGGAGTCAATGTCTAAAAGTCAAAACATAGAATGAACACGGACAAGCTTTGACAGTAAGCGTCTAGGTATAAAATTTTGTCAGTAAGGGGCTGGTAAGCATTAGACCCGAACTATCAGGCTTTCGAGAAAAATTGTTAAAGATTCTCCTATAGATTCTGTATAGATTCTCCACGTGATGATCCAATGGTAGTAGGGTGTGCATTTCCTGCTTTGCTTTAGGTTGAAAAGGTTTTTTTTCCCGGTGTGTTAACCTTGCAGCGTGTTCGCAGTAGAGAGTATTATCGTTTTCATCAATTACCTTAAATATACGAAATTCATATAAAGGTAGTCAAAACTTCTAAAGTATCCTAAGTCAAATCATGCCAAACTTGACAGAAAAACTGTGTACTTAAAGAGTCTTTAAAGATTTTCAAAAACAAAAAAAAAATTGCTACAACCGTACATACACACGTTCTGTCCGAATAGGCTAGAACTACGGCTTTAAAGTTAGATTTACAAAGTCGGCTTACTAAGTCGTAAGCTGACAACCGTTGGTAAGTTGGTAGTAAGGTGGTGCTTATCAGCCTCTTACTGAGAAAATTTTAAATCTAGATCCTTACTGTCAAAATTTGTACGTGTTCCCTCTAGGTTTAACTCTTTTACTCTTAACATTTAACGTCCCGTATTTGTCCCGTCTTATAATATGTCACTGAGATCACGTGACCGGCACTGAACCGGGACCAATAACCATCTTTCCTGGTTTTTCTTTGTTGGCAGTTGTATTTCCTCTTCTTCTGTGCTCATTAAAAAAAAAATTCTGGTACGCGTGTTAAAAAATCTGGTAGGACGAAAAATTAGTCGTACGCAACGTGGGAGTAAAATGATGGCGGTAAAACATGGCATATCTGGGAAAAATGGCGACGTTAAATATAGGGGCGAAAACTGGGCAAAAAAAGTTGAAATGTAGGAGTGAAAATAGTGGGAAGGAGGGATTGCATGTCTGCATCCCCCCCCCCCCCCTGTTCCTTACTCCTGTTTGGCTCCAACTTTGTTGATAACTGCATTTTTAGTAGATAAATGTTGTTCGAATTGGTACGAGTGCAAAACAAGAAAACTGGTTACAAGTGAACCGTCGTAAGACCTCAACTATGCCTTGTTTCCGCTACCAACAGTGAATGTTAGTGGCGCACTATCTCTCCCTCCGCCTCGTATGCAACCCCAACGCAACGCCAGTGACCCTGGTGGAGGGGATTCGGGTTACGGAGATTATGTTTCCCCGTCCTAGGCCAGGGGGCGCGACGCACGATTTACACCCCCGGTTGTCGGCCGGACCATACTCCCTACACTCGAAACTCCCTTCCCTAACCCTCCCCCGCGTCTCTTTTCCTTTCCCTCGAATCGGTTGCGTTTTCAGTTGGGTCACGCTTGAAATCTCTTTTGCCTTTCTCGACTCGCCACCACAGTGGCGCTTGATGTAGGTTCCACTGATCCCTATGGTATATCTGGATTGGTCGGATATTTCATCGCAGCTGTAGGCATTGGAGACCCTATTTACAATAAAATTATTGTCGCGCCCATAAGTAATACGTATTGTAATTACCCGGGGATTGTGCGTGGAAGTTCCCCTTTTTTGAACCATTTCGCTGATCTATACCCCTCAGCCGCATTATTTTGTCATTTTCAGCCAGCTTAACAGAAATTTCGGCTAAATTGCAGCTAGCCAAAAATTTTATGGCCACCACCAGCCAACTATAAATTCGACTGGCTGACGGCTAATTTTCAGCTAAATCGATCGAAATGAAGCAAAGATATCGAAATAAGCAAGAAATGAAGCAACGACGAACTGCATAAGAAAATAATGAAATGGAAGGAGGAAGGGGACATAGGCCTAATGGATTTCTAGAAGAATCAAAAAGGAAAAAAGGAAAAATTCACAATGAACCCTCAAATTAATAATCAGAGCCACATCACCACTCATTTTTTTTAAAGTAATGCTTTCACATCACTGTGCCCCGACTATTATTACTCGAACCTTAAAAACGAAACCGAAAGTAACCATGCATGCTAATGACCACACAAATACACGCACGCCTAAGTTGCTGGCAAGCGAATATGGTTCTAAAAACTATGAAAAATAAGGTGTTCGAGTGCAGCTTGAGACAAGTTACAACTAACTTCATGACTGTTTCGTTTCATTTTGATGCATTAAAACTTCAAAATTTGCGGCTTGAAGCCGTATTTTTTCCGGCGGCTAGGCCAGGCGGCCGCCGAAAAATATTCGGCGGCTGTTCGGCTGACTCAGAAAAATGCGGCGCGGCGACTAACGGTGGCGGCTGAGGGGTATACGCTGATCCAAATTGTGCCTGCCTGTTCAATCTGCTTTCACTGGTTTTCTGAAGTTTGGTGTGATGCTGTTATATGTCTGCGGATGAATAGTTTTAAGTCCGTTGGAAGGGCAACGTGCATAAAGTTATAAAAGGAAGTCCCGTAGCGATCGATGAAATGTCCATGACAATATTACTGTAGGTTCCATAGCTCGGTCTCACCTTGTTTTTCTTGGCTAAAGAACGATGCACAATAAGCTTAAGGAAGTAGCATTTCTAGTTTTTTCTTGTGCACTGTTTGGGCTTTCTTAATTTACAGCAATTAATCCAGGCACGCAGCAGCTGCTCCACGTGCAAGCGTTCCACTACCGTGAAGTTCGAAAAGATGGCTTCATCAAGCCAAAGCCGACTGAGGTAACAATCGGACTCAACGCCAGTTAACGCGAGCTAGAAAGTTGATGCCTTTTAGCACTGCCTTGATAAAATAATATTCTAGCGATGTGAATCAACTGTATGGAGCCAGGAAACGAAACCAAGAGCTTCTCTCCCAGTGAACCCTTATCAGTTTTGTTCGTGTGCCTTCAGAGCTGTGAGTATGGGGATTGGGAATACGAGCTCTAAGGGCATGTTTACGCAACCACTCGCTTTTGCATTCTCTCAGCTAGAAGCTAGAAATCACCTCAAATTCCAACATGGTGGCGGTTTTATGTCTGCCGCCTCGCAACGAAAACAGCAAATAACGTGAGTTCAGAGGCGTTTGGGAAAATTGTTTCGTCATGAGGAATTCTTTATATTATTGGCACGGATTATAAGACTGAAAGTATTTACTCAAACGATGTCGGATTTAGCTAATCCATTTAGCATTGTTACGATGGCAATGTCACCGTTGCCATCGCGATTGAGTTCTAGCTGCGAGAATGCAAAGGCGAGTCGCTGCGTAAACGCGCCCTAATGCTTGTTTTCGTAATTGCGAAGCCTTTTTTTGTTCAGTTCATTGCGTATTGTTCGTTACAATGTTTCAGCATGATCATTTCTCCCTCATTGGTATACGTAAGAATGAGTGTAGAGTTGGGGCTCAGGAAAGACAGCTTACGAAAAAGGCCCTGACTGTCCGGACAGTCATTTGCATAGTGCCTACTTACCATAATCGGCTTTGAGTATAGGATATCCTCCCAAAACCAACACTGGTAAAAAATAAAAAAGAAGCAGTCATATCAACCCATGGCCTTCGAAAGCAGTCATATCAACCCATGAAAACAAGGCCGTAAAAAACATTGTTACCATTGTTAGAAGAGGGGTGAGATGTCGAAATTGTTTGATAAATCAGAACGAAACCAGGTGATCAGGTGAATCAGGTGACCTGGTTGTCCTGGTTTAGGTTAAGGTAGCATTAAGTAGGCTGGCATGAGAGCATAGGTAAATATACACCTTTATAGCTCAATAAACAAATCAATCAATCAATGAAACCTAAACAACCCCAAAAGATAGATTCTATTCAACACAATAATGAACAAACGCAACTATGAATTAACTGAACGCAACACTGCAACCGGGCTGATTTTTTGCTGCTTGTTTGTGTTTACTTTTAGGTAGCCGAACTCTAACCGGGTTATCTGCCCCAATACATAGAGTAGATGACGACAGGGGCAATTTAGGTGGAGAAATGCAAGTGGAAAACCTAGAATCTGTGACGCACCACAATCGACATGAGCACTAAATGAACCAGATGGATGCCTTAGTGCCAACAATGGGTTTTAGCTATGTTCAAAGCAAATTCAGGACGAAAATTGGGCTTTACTTTTAAGAATTCTAACTCACTGGAATTTTGGATGGGGATCAATCACGAGTTTATGAATGCATGCACTTCCGTACGACATGGGAGCATCCACGCTGTAACTGTCACTTCATATTCCATCATTTGTCACAAGGTAGTCTGGGTTAGAAGATGTGGGTTTCGTTTCCTGACTCCAAGCCAGCTGATTCAACATCGTCAGAAACTTATTTTACCGCAGTAACGCTAATATGTCAACTGGCATTGAGTCAGGAAGCGAGACTCGTGATTTCTGCTGCAGTCGGCCTGGAGTTAAAGAAGCCTTATCCTTCTCTATACTTCAAGATTGTTCAATCCTGTTCGCAGCAGAGTTGCCGCATGCCTGGACTAATGGCAGCACTAGTTGTATTTTTCATACCTGTTCATGGGTTAAGCCTTGCGCAACGTATTTTTAAAGTGGAAATACTAGAAAATAGTTACGACCAATCGTTCCACTACTAGTAGTAGCGCCAACCAACCCCAGACTGGTTGGTGCTGTGATTTCCCGATTTGGGGGGGGGGGCAAAGAAAATTAATACTTTTTTTTTTCTATTTTTTTCTACTTTGGCTGGGGCCCGACAAAATCAGCTAGGGCGTATGGAAGAGTGCTGTGAGCTCCCCCAGCACTCCTCCAGCAGCGTCCGTGGCGAAGCCCTGGAAGCTGAAGCATTTTACGCCTATTTGAGGGGCTATCTTTGGCTTCCCAAAAAGACGTTTGAAACGTATTGTTAAGCAAATTTCGGCTGTTTTTCTGAGACATTCTTCAGCACGAGTGGCTGTAAAATCATAATTGTGACGAAATTCTGTCTTTTTTTTATACATTTTTTTTACAAATTAAATTAACTGACGAGTTTAAAAATTAGTGCTTTGAATACATTACCTTTAACTAACATTGACTAACTTAGGTTTGTAAAGTGTACTTTTCAAACGGCGAAAAACTGATGACGTTCTTGAATTAATTGAGAATAATTTTTAGATCATATTGGCGATGGGCTAACAGAAAAAGTGCTACTATCAAATCAAGCCGCAAACTAAAATTTTCAATTTTGATTCTTTGTCGATTTTCATGGAGTTGATTGTTATCAGACATTAAATGACGAAAACTTCGTGGGAAAGCTTAACAAGTTTTGTTCTGTACAAATTTTGGGGGCTTTTCGGCTATAACCGTAGAATACACACCTTCAGAGGTACACAACCAATTGGCAGCACAGTGAATTTTTTTAAGTGCCGTATTGGTAGAGGCTGGATTTGAAATGGCGTCCTATTGGTTGGCCAGGAGTCCGACCGCTGGGTTGCTACATTGGACTGCTACTCTTGTTTGGGTTCCCTGTGACCTCTTACTGACCTCGTGTTGTGCGTTGGACTTTAAAATCGGGCCTTCTCCATTACGGCCGCTCGCTCAGTGCGCGGGCGGCTTTAGAGATAACTGGTTTAGTGTTGGCATCCAGGACGTTTCTCATAACTGAGATGCCTGTTAAATCATGGCAAATTCGCAAATTCGCAAAGTTCATTGACGGCTCTTAAATCGTGGAGGTGATGGAGTAGCCAAAGTAGGACTACTAGCAAAGGCCAACTGCATTTTCAGCTTTGTTTCCCAAAATGTGTACGAATTTTATGTCGTCGTGTAGACTACGTGTTGCGGTTATTCCCCGACGACAGTCTCATTTACTCGGGGGGGGGGGGGGGGGGGCCTGGGCCGGGGGGGGTGCTCTCAGCCCTCCGTGCCCCCCTCCCCTGTGGCGCCATCCCTGTCCACAACTGACCGCATGGGGAGGCGACCCAGAACAAGAGATGGAACATGTAGTAATATCATCATGGCTACGCAGTGTCGGACTGGTCCTCCAGGAGCCATGACGTGCTGTATCTTGGCCACGGGAATTGGTTGGCGGTGCACTTATCATTTTGCTCACTGGCTGTCCGGATTACTTCACCATGGCTGTCGTCATCGATCTGGATGGAGCGATCACCTCCCCATTGTGTTGACTACAACGCAAGGGGGTTCTGTGACGTCCAGGCCTGCCTCATGGGCACTTAAGCGGGTTGACTGGGCGGCCTTGCAGTCTTTCAGCGTGCGGTGGATGACTTTGCTAATATGAATGAACTTGCAACTCTTTTGACTGACTTGGTCCTTGCTGTGGCTCATGCTACGATCCTGCACACGTCCACAAAGTTTAGACGGGTCCCAGTTCCATAGTGAGCGCCGGCTTGCTGGCAGGCTATTCGGGCACGCAGGCGAGCATTGCGTGCATTTAAGTTCAGTCCGATAGCTGTCAACTTTGTGGCCTTTATGTGCTGCTCTGCCCGTGCTAGGCATGTCATCTGTGAGCTAGGCATGGTTTCACGGTCGGCTTATGTTTCGTCGATCGTATGTTCCACACCATCGCAACAGGTGTGGAAGAAGGTATGCTAAATCTCGGCAAGGAATGCGTCTTCCCCTGTGTCTCAGCTATGGGTAGCGAATGCTGTGATCTCTTCCATGCTGGCTATTGCTGAATGTCTTGCACCTGCGCTTGCGCAGCGCACGAGTGATAACCACTATGATCCTGGCTTCCTTGAGATTAAGTGTGGGGAGGATGCCCATTCTAAACTTTCATTCTGGCAGTCTTGAGATTAAACCTCCCATTCACCAGGCAAGAATTCGTTTCAGCTTTAGCCAAGTTGAACGAAGCCTCTGACCTCCCAAATTCCTCCTGGCGATGTTCAACCGTGTGTGGGCAGAGGGCTCTATTTCAGCGCCATGGACGACAGCAGCGGTAATCCGATTTCTCCTTCCGGTTATTGTACAATCTCTCTTACTATCTGAGTCTGTAAACTTACAGAGCGGATGGTCAGTGGGTGGTTAGTCTGGATACCTTTTGCCTGCTTCACAGCTGGTTCAAGTCTTTTTTGACTTGGAGAAGGCTTGCGGCACGACTAGTGTTACGTGGTTCTCCACTTCTATAATATGATATGAAGGGACGGATGCCGTTATTGCCGTTGGGATCAACCCCATTGCCCCGCAAGCCGCTGTTGCCCATTTTTCCCATAGACTTATAATGATAAAATTTGGGCCCTGGTGGGCACCTCTAAAAAATGTTTTAAACTTATTCCTCTTGGGATAGTGATTAGGAGGTCGAAGACCAAATTATCCGCACTATTATGATTTGAAATTTAAAAAAAGCATTTTTTTTATCCTCCCTATCCAGCAGTCCTGTCGGAACCCTTTCGAATGCCCCATGTCTTGAGGCTTGGGGAGACGCCATGTATCCCAAGTGGCATTTCATTCGGCAGTCCTCCCAAAAAGTTCCACTCCAATTGCAAGAAACTTGCTGGAGTTCAGGCAGCTGTGTTATCAGTATGTTCGATAACGGCGGTCGTTCACTAATGGGTCGAAGTCAGAAGTTGGTATGGTATTGCTAGTGTGCACTGGGAGGGGTGGGGGAGGGTTGACTGTTTTCCATCGCCTTCCATCAGGCTATTCTGTGTTTTAGGCTGTGTTTTTGGCACTTGGACTGGCTGTTAAATTGATCCTTGACCTACAGGGCAGACATTTTATCATCTTCAGTGATTGAATGAGTACCCTGGTGTCCTTGGCTTCGTACAACCCTTGGAACTCTTTGACACAGCGAATCCAAGCTGTGCTTTCCGGCTTGCCTGTCCTGCGAAGACTGTGATTTTCTGCTGGTTCCCGGGCATGATGGGATAGGTGGGAACAGCAGCGGTAATCCGATTTCTCCTTCCTGTTATTGTACAATCTCTCTTACTATCTGAGTCTGTAAACTTACAGAGCGGATGGTCAGTGAGTGGTTAGTCTGGATACCGTTTGCCTGCTTCACAGCTGATGCACCGGTGAAAGGGGCCCTTTCTAGTCCTCTTGAACGTCATATCAGCCTTGTTTCCTCTGACGACTTTCCAACTCTTTGTCTGAAGTTGCATTCTGCTTGGCAAGCCTTGTGGGACAAACACGACAGCAGTAGGTTGCGGGCTATGAAAGGAACTGTTCAGGCTCGGCACTCAGCTTGTCACCACAATCGCCGAGAAGAGATGGTGTTGGTCCGTTTACATATTGGTCACAACAACCTAATCACATTGTTTCCTTTTGAGAGGGGAATTCCTTCCTGAATGTCATTATTGTAATTACCGGTCACTTACGGTCTATCATGTGTCTGTGGAACGTCACCATCTTGACGATGTTTGTCGCCTTTTCTACCTTCCACGAGACAGCACGTCATTGGACGATGAGCCTGTCTTCTTGATCGAATTTTTAAATTTTCCGCAGGAGGAACAGATGTATGATATGATCTAGATTTGGGGTTTGTTTAACATCTCTGTAATGTGTGGCGCAGTGGCAACTCGAAACACTGCACTGTGGCTGAGATTGGCGCTAACGACTTAGCTGTCGACGCGCCATTAAGCCTTATCCCCCCCCCTCCAGATATCTGGAGTTCCCGAGTGGGCCCTGACTACAGGAGGCCCACTCCTGTGGTAAGGGGCCTGCTGTAATTAATACAAAAAAAAAGCGCGTAAATACACACAACTCGCACACAAACCGGTGCGGAAGAAGGTATGGGGCAAATAAAAAAAAAGTATGAAAGGAGGGTCCCCATTTTCATTCTCGGGAAAGCTCATCTGTCCCAGTGAAACTCTGGATACTCCTTCGAATGCTACGGTTCTCCTTTATGTCTGCACAGTGTGAAGCTAATATAACAGCCAAGAGACCTGATCGATCAGTTAACTCAACCGAATAAAAAATTTGTTGCCTTTCGTTTTATTTTGGTTACTTTTTTTTTTCAATTAATCATTTTGATGTAGCCTTAATGCTTGTTTATGGTCCGGCAACTATTTATATAACACGTAAAAAATGACAACACAACCATTCAATAGTAGCTGGAATATTCTGTAAACTTCAAGAGTTACCATTCGTAACAAAGAGCGAAGCCACTCGCCAGCATCCTCAAGGCTGCTCTTCCGTCGGCGATCCAGTTTCACACATGAAATCAGTGGTTGGATTTGGCAGCGCATCCCGTCTCGAGTCCTGCCGACCCACAAAGCTACCGTGTAGGATAGGAGAAGAAAAAGAGGGAGATTTGGAAGGGGTCTTTTGTTTTAAACAAACCAACCGAAGAAAATTGGGGCACGTGCATGAAACGTCAGGCTTCTAGACCCTTCCCCTTTCACCCCACCCCTCTCCTCCTGTCTCCCCGCTGCCCCCTACGGTTCCCTATGTTCTAACAGCTTTAGTGCTCCTTTTAAACACCCACTGTCTTTGTGATCCTCGCTCATTTGTGGTCGAATATGGGGAGGAGGTTTTATTAGGACTACTAACTAACATGACGGTTAAATTTTTTATTCGACCATTGTTTGGTAGACCCCAGATTACAACTCAGCCCCACAATGCCACCTCCAGCAAGAATTTATTAAGCCATTATCGCTGAAAATTTGCAACTAAAATAGAAACTTAACTGTTTGGTGTGTTGGATTCATGCCTTAGCGATGTGCGTTGCGAGTCTGTTCACAGGGGCGGCTGAAAAACAAAATGCTGTAGGGTCTGAGAGGGCATTGATAAATTTTGTAACACCTCTTTTCTCCTTTTTTGTCTCCCCTCCCCTTTGTAACGAGTTGTAACACTTGCAATGATCCGTTACATTTTTTATGCCTACTTTTATCGTGTGTTAATAACCGCAAGTTCCATAGAGCTGTAATAGTTATACACGGATGTAAGTTTAATGTAAAACGGATGTAACGTCATTAATAAATGATGCATGTCATTAATAAATTGCAAACGTTATTTCCAAATTAAGAATAAGACGTGAATAAACTGAAAAAAAAAATAATAACGCTGACTTAACGTTGCTTTCATTGTGCGGGATGGTCCACAAAAAACTGACGACCCAAAGTAAAGGGACTTTCAAAACTATCCGTTCTATTAGACATTATCTGACCCTTTACGGTTATGGAGGGTGCTAACAAAAAAGTTTGGACTTTGAAAATTTTGTCCGTTAATAATGTAACAAGCAGTTTAGCCCTCGCCTTTCCCCTCGTAACAATTTGTTAGCGGTCAGACGTTCGCAGTGCCCACCAAGAAGAGAAACCTTTTTTATTTTTAAATAATCTAGTCTACTTGTTATGGGGCAAGATAGCCTGATGGTTAGCGCCACTGAGTGCAAGCCCTGACATTTTTGGGAAGAGAAGGGCCCTGTGATACCTCGTGCTCATCTCGATTGTGGCATGTAAAAGATCCTAGAAATTTCTGGGTGGAATTACCTAGAAAAATTGTCCCTCTTGGCTTCTGGAGCCACGGCTTCGGATGTGAGCGCAACAAACCCTACTTGTCATCTTTCGTTTGTGATTAACGTGCGAAATGTTAAACGTTTTGGTATAATATAGGCTCAGAGATTTCAGGGAAATTATTATGTATTAATGAGTAACAACTAAATGACGTCACCTAATTCAGGGCTTTAAAAAAACCTTTACATAAAACCTGATTGTAAACTTCATATTGAGGTTTTTTTTTTGCATGGAACACGAAAATAATTTGTGCTTTATTTTGTAAAACCTAATAGTTGTCAACCATGTTTTCGATTATCTCTGTACTAGGGGAAAGCCCAACTAAGTGGTGTACTAACTATTGCATCATTGCAAACTAAGAGTTCAACGCAAGTGTCTCTTCCTCCTACGCCAAGAATTTCCCAAAATTCTCTTAATTGGCTTGACAGAAATTGTATAACAGATTTTGTACTTTGTAAATACTTCTCTGAACACGACATTTTTTTGGTGAGTACTGCGTCTGTATTTTTTTAACAGAAAATTTCAGAAATTACCAGAAATATCACTTTGAAATCGACGTTCTTCGTGAATATCGCATCTCTGTTTTCAACTAATTCCCTTGTTTGTGGGCTAATACGATTGTCTATGACTGAATACGTTGAAGGCATTGTTTGAAGCCCATTGTTTTCTAAAGTGACATGGCTCCTTTTTTGTGGGTCTTGAATTACTATCGCATCCGTCGGCCTCAAATCCCCCCTCCCACACATTCCAAACGGTAAGCCCGCAACAACGATCGCGC
Source organism: Lithobius niger (assembly GCA_023313725.1). Classification (NCBI taxonomy): domain Eukaryota; kingdom Metazoa; phylum Arthropoda; class Chilopoda; order Lithobiomorpha; family Lithobiidae; genus Lithobius; species Lithobius niger. The sequence continues at coordinate 14,017 of JAHWFP010110435.1, forward strand.
ATGCACAATATTCAACTCGGCCTTCATCTACGAAATAAATTCGTCTTTACATCGTGTTGTAGTCGTTTGAAGGCATTGTTTGAAGCCCATTGTCATCATCTTTACTCTTGCTGCAACTCCTGCTCTGTTTCTCCCCTAGCAAATTATGCTGTTAGGTTTTTGTCAACTGTAAAGACTCGTAGCTCAATAAGGTCGAAAAAGAAATACTTTCAACTTGTACAACAGCCGTTACGCGTACGATTTCTCAAGTACAATCGCTATATCGTTTAGGGATGCTAACAATTTCACGAGAGGATATTAAGACGGGTGCAAGCCCATCCACAACAAACATAAGGTTCTGCATAAAACATAAAGCGGCCACTCAAGTGGGTGTTGTTTGTTTCTGATCAGCAGTGTAAGTTTGAACTCATTTTCCTGGGTGGCCTTATGTTTAGAGTTTGATGTTTGCACTGAATGAATAAATTATATGCTCCAAAGGAAAATTTAGTTTTGTAAGTTTTGCAGAACGTGCATGACATGTGTGGAGTACCTATAATCGTACATAGATATCTGCTAAGGTGGGTATGTTGATTAAGGTTCTGTGGGCACCAATTTTACACGCCCTTAGCCGCAGCAATATGCAATTCGATGAAGGCCAACTGAAACGCTTCTGTACGTAAGGGCGCGTTTATGCAAAGAGACCTTCTCGCCTCGCAGAACGCTATTTGCTAGTGAACCGCTATTTATTTACGATTACTTTCCAGTTTCCTACTAAATGAATGTAGTAATAGTAGTAATAGTGTGCTTATCAAAAATAACAACAACGGTGAAGAACAAAGTGCAACAGTAATTTTACACATTGCTACAACATTGTTGTCATTTCACGCTATTTCCAAAATCTGTCATTCTCGTATAAAGAACAGCTTCTGGCAGACGACGGTAGATTAAATAGTTGTTCGCAGCGAGAATACGAAATCCAACACGGCGTGTATTTCGGGGTTATCGAATCGAAAACAAACCATCGAATACTGGCATTCAAAAATCAGTCCGCCGTTTTTGTAATGCAGTAAAAATTGTTTTCCTGTTGTCATAAATCGACGGTGTGATGCCGTACGCAGGGGCGGATCCAACATGGTGTGGCCGCCCCTTCCCCTACTACCTAAGAATAACGTTTCTATAGAATAAAACTCCCCGTCACGTCACTTCATTAAAGAAGTGGGAGGAAAAATATTAGCGTGTACTGTGATGCAGTTTTTCATCATTAAAATAGAGTGGGATAAAGCTTACTTTTAACATCAGGGTAAAAAATACAGTTTATCGCCCGATCTCGTTGACTGTAGTTCCGTGTAAGGTAATGGAATCAATTATTCGCAGTGAGATGCTGTCCTTCCTGCAACGATCGAACAGCGTTTTGGCAGACCAATTTGGGTTTATGCCTGGTCGCTCTTCAACTCACCAGCTACTTATTGCTTTAGACGAATGGACAAGTGCTCTTGACTCTTCTATTTTGATTTTCGGAAGGCTTTTGAGTCTGTAGGCCATAGGCGGTTACTCTTCAAGCTGGAATCGACTGGCTTCAATGGCCTTTTATTAAATTGGATTACTGCTTTTATCAGCAATCGGTCTCAGAGGGTCCAAATCGAAGATTCCAAATCTACACCTGCAGTCATCATTAGCGGGGTACCACAAGGGTCGGTGTTGGGGCCTTTACTGTTTGTAATCTATGTGAACGATCTTACCTGCACAAATTCGTCGATTCAAAACTTTAAATTTGCTGACGATCTTAAACTAGGTCATACTATCATCTCGCCAAATGACGGATTGGAACTCTCATCTGCAATTAGCCAAATATCAAACTGGTCAGTAACCTGGCAACTTCCGGTTGCTGAATCGAAATGCTCTTCTTTTCATATTGGACGTCAAAATCCATTGTTCCCTTATTTCTATGAAAACAAGCGCCTGAACGAGGTTACGGAGGTTCGCGACCTGGGAGTGTGGTTCACAGCTGACCTTAAATCAACTGTCCATTGCCGGAAAATCTCTGCCTTTGCATTCAGGCGTCTTGCAATCGTAAAACGCTGCTTTACCTCTGGCAATGTTGGCACGAAGGTGTGGGCATATAAAGTCTTTGTGCGGCCACTGCTGGAGTATGCCAGTCCAGTATGGTCTCCATATTTACTGTCTGATATTGATCGACTGGAAGCAGTTCAACGCTGTTTTACTAGAAGCATCCCATCCCTACGTGGCCTTTCTGCTGGTGAACGATTGCTAAGGACTAAGTTAGAACCTCTCGAATTACGTCGGCTTTGGGCAGATCTGATATTAACCTTTAAAATCCTTAAGGGTCTCCTTACGATTGATCTCCCGTTTTTTGATCTTAGCCTCTCATCTTCTACAAGGGGTCATTCACTTAAACTTCGTCATCTAGATTCTCGACTTGATTGTAGACGGCACTTCTTTGCCCTGCGGGTCGTATCGGCGTGGAATTCTCTTACTGAGGAGGCTGTTTCTGCCACCACGGTTAGTGGTTTTCGACGGTGCTTAAGGACCTTGCCCCTTTCTAAGTTCCTCCTGCGTGAATATTAAGTGTTGACCACGGGTGGGCTTCTCTACACGGGAGTCTAGGCCCTGTCGTAATGTTGTCATTTACATACCCTTAACTTTGGTATTGGTGTTAGTGGTTCCCAAACCCTTCCAATCACCATACCACCATTGCTGGTTAAATCATTATTATTATTATTATTATTATTAATGTGAAAATTTTTGAACCGCACCCCCCTTTAAACGTTTCCTGGAGCTGCCCCCAACCGCACGCATCCTACTTCGTGTCGCGAGGCACGGGACAAGAATATGTCCGCGTCATTGCCGTGTTTACTATGTGTAGACATTTCGAGAGCCGTATTTTTCGGTAAAGACCAGAAGCAGCCGGCAGTTAAAGATAGTGAGCGAGAGAAAAATTATCATTGCGTAAACCCACCAACGCGTATGTATGGTAACAACGCTTCCTGGATTAGCTAAATCCAACATCGTTTGAGTTAATGCTTGCAGTCTTATAATCCGTGACAATAAGATAAAGAATTCCTCCTGACGAAACGATTTTCCCAGTGGCTTCTGAACTCACATGTTGATTGTTTTCGTTGCGAGCTGGCAGAGATAAAACCGCCGCCATGTTGGAATTTCAGATGATTTCTAGCATCTAGCTGCAAGAAGGCGAAGGTGAGTCATTGTGTAAATGCGCCCTAAGACAGGGCCACTTGCTCTAGAAACTCCGTCATTGCTGCCATCTTAACGGTTAGTTTTCATAATAAATGAAAGCGCGGACAGAAATGCATGACGAAATTACAAAAAAAAAAGGTCAATTGACAAATGGTAATTCCATCATGACGAATAATTCCAATATGACGAATACAAGTACGTATCAGACTGTCTCAGCCGCGTTTGTGGCAATTTTGGTTACAGCAAAATTCAAGCAGTTAAAATATGTATTGAACATAAGTAATGATTGACTGTATTGTGTAACAATTAGACTTAAACACCAAAAAAGTTAGCTAGGCCAACAGCAATACTGAGAGCAATATCAGGAGAGGCAGGACGAACGAGTCTCCAACACAATTCTACCCTTTGTTCCACCGTTCGTACTGAGTCATGACCCCATGTGGCCACTTGTCGAACTAGTTTCCGTTTTTACTTTTGCGGAAAACGTGCGTTAAAAATTACGGCTTTACTTAAAAAAAAAGTAAGTGTGATAAAAACCCCTTGTGTCGCGAACAGTCCAAGCATGCGTCAATTACTAGCGTTTAAACGAAATTAAAACAAGGAAGGCATTTTGTTTCTCGAGCAAAGTGCAACTGGAGTAGAAACTGCGAATCTTGCCACCTGATATCCCAGTTCTCGCGCGTGCCAGGAAGTTAAAGCCTCTAAGCACTGCTTTGGTAAAATAAGATCGTGGCGATGTTAAATCAGTTAGCTTGGAGCCAGGAGCTGAAACCTTGTGCAAACGGTTGAATACAAAGCGAGAGTTACAACATGGCTACTCCCACGTCGAAGTGCATGGCGCTTATTCACTCATGATAATTTTATTGCTAGCATTACTTTCTTTTACTTTGTGAACGCAAAAGCCTTTCTGAAAGTTTCTGTACCATAGAAAGCCTCTCTGAAAATAAAAGTAGCTTTTTTTTTATCCACGGTAGTTAGTTGAACTACTGATATCACTGGTACAATACTAAATGGACACGTGATCGTTATGAGGTGATCATCTAGAGAATTTCGTTGATTTGGAAATGCTTTAATTGGAAGCAAACTCACTTGAGAAACACCTTGTCAGTTAACTTAAATTCACACAGGTCCTGAATTTGCACATCTACTCGAGCCTAGCTTAAGTCTACTCGAAGTCGAAGTCCAGTTGATTCCTCTCCCCTCCAATAATTACAAGATATCGGGTTCCATAGTGATGGATGCGGCACGACCTGGCACTGGAGCTTTCTTGCAGCTTTGGTCCATCTGGAGTCCAGCACGCGCCAGAAGGCTTTTCGTTTGGTGACTGTACACTTGGGACGCAGCAAATGGCTGGGCACTGGTCATTTTCGAATGAATAACGGGTGAACGAATCGGCGTCAGTAAACACTAGTAGGAAATGGCCTTGAATTTGTTAACAACAATAAATAAATTGTAATGTTTACATTTTAGAGGATCATAAAAGTTAAAAGCGGCATTTAACTAGTTTAGAACTTAGTAATGGAACCCAACATCTTTGTGTACAACCTAAACGTTCTTTCCTCCGGTCTACTACATTCCTCATTGTGACCGCAAGTAAGGAAGAGAAGTGGTCCCAAAACTGATCCAAGTGGCATTCCCAGCCTAAAATACTGTAACTGATCAGTGATTTTAGCAGGGGCGAACTGAGAGGGCCATTTACACCCCGGGAAATGACTAACGTAGGTCCTTCTGTTGTGGCATTTCGTAAAAATCACTCATCATGAAAAAAATTTCAATAGGCCCCCGGTAGGCCCTCGGAGCCTAGGCCCCATGGTAAACCTCCTGTTTTCTTGTATGGCCAGGACTTCTTATATGGTTAGTGTCACAGGCTTTCATAAAATCGAGGTTAGGTTTAGGTTTTACTAAAGAGCACGAATCCAGAAGGGTCATGCACATTATCAAGAAGAGGACATACCTAAGACAAAATAATTGGGGAGGGAGGGCGTGGGGTGTGTGAAAGATAAAATTTCCAACTGCGTCTCTGTTGTTTTCCGAAAATTCTGAAAATTTGTTTGTCACACCGCTCCCTTTTCCGACTGAGATCCATTTTTCCGACTCAGAATTTTGGTTTGCAGACCCCACCCCGTATTTTCGACTGTGTTCAAAAACACCAGTCGCAACAAATCAACAAACTCAGCAATGAAATCATCAAATCCAGTGTGCACCTACAACGCTGGTGTCAAGCATCCAAAGCATGGAGGTTTTCACAGTTGACATCCAGGGGTAAATATTTTTTTCTATCTTGGTGAGTGGTGAGTTTTTGAGTCTGGTGCAATTTTTGTTGTTGAGCAAAATGTGGGGAAATATGTCCATTTTCCTGTGTTTTCAGCGATGTTTTGGTGTTTTGGGGGAGTAAATTAGCAAGTTGATTTGGGAAGAATTCTTCCATTCTAGAATAATTGTATGTACCGCTACATCACAACAGAATATACGAAATTCTCCCACCGTAGTACGACTCACCCTTCTGCAACCAGAGGAGTTTTAAGCCAGACAGACAGTTTTGAGTCTGTAAACTGTCTTACCTTAAGAAAATTGTGCACTCGTTATTGAAATCTTATTCCAAAAAATAATGAAAGTCTCAGTTATCACCAATAACTTGCACTACACAAAATTAAGTGCCATCCACTGGTGGCGTTCAAGTATTACGTCATCGGGGAGGGGGGGGAGTTCGGCCACTGGTGACGATTGCTGATGAGGGGTGGGGAGGGAGGTAGCCAGTTGATGACGTAAGCGTCGCTACCCAGTAAAAGGGTGGAAATACGCAAAAAAAGTCCTCAGAAAAACTGTGGATGTACACGGAAAAACAGCCCCTCGAGGGGTGGGGTAAAGTTAGAAATGAAGCAATGATGAGGGGGGAGGGGGGTTGAACACAATTGATGACGAGGGGGGGGTGAAAATGGCCAATTTATTGATGACGTATACTGAACGCTTCCTCTGCTAATATTTCGGCTCCTGTGACAATATAAGCCATCGTGAAGCAACTGTCTGATCAAAACATTAAAACGACAGTATACACGACAGTATAACTATACGACAGTATAACTCTTGCTTTTTTCAGGTGTTATAGTTTTGGTTTTAAGAATTGATGCGTTTGGCCTTATAGGAAAAATAATTTAAAACGTATACCTACAAATTAACGAGGTTCAGACAAGTTTTGACAGCGGCATCTAGAGTCAAGAAATGACGCCACGAAATAAAAATTATTAATTCTTGCTTAATGTTAAGCACTTTCTAAACTCACCGAACAGCTCAGCGCTATCGCCAAGCACTCATCAAAATGCTCATTAAAGCTGTTCTTAAACACGTGGTAGCTTTTACCATCCCTCAGCCTAATGTCACTGCGGAAGCATCGGACTCATCGGCTCTTACAGGCGGTGTTTCTGCTGAATCCAATGACGAAAGATGGTGGACATGTATTGTTTCTTGACTATGATTAGCCTATTTATGCAACCATAGTTAACAAATGGCTGAGAGCATCCCCATAGCTAAAAGCAGGTAACAACTAACAAGTGACTCGACTAGAAATAATAAACGTATTTATCGGTCGGTATTTCACTTAAACTGCCTAGCAACAAACACCCTTGACAACACAAGTATAAGGCAAACTTGATGATGGATCCAGCTAGTTCGTTCTAAAACAACAAATGCGTGACGCCACTTTTGGCGTAATCGGTCGCTAAGCTGTTTGACGAGTTAAAAAAAAGCAGGGCCGTAGCG
>JAHWFP010110435.1:21067-39832 GCA_023313725.1 Lithobius niger
CGGGCGGATGCCGAAGCATTTTAAGCTATTTTAGTGCCTGTTTCTAGCCTCCAGTGAAGCAACAAATTGTCGAGCAAACTTTGGTGGTTTTTTTTATTCTTTTTTTAGGATGTAGGTTTCGTAAAAATTTTATTGTGACTAAATCATGTTTTCTTTTAGATATTTTTTTTTCTAAATTAAATTAAACCGAGTTCAGTTTAGAATTACATAAACAGGCCAGCTGGCCATTGACGATTGAGGGTTGACTTAATTGTACTTTTTGGACTTTTAGGCTATAATGAATGACGACGACTCCTGTGTGCAAGCATAGGCAGCAGGTCAGGGACAGAAATTTTTTTTAAAATGTACTATCGAAAGGTGAAAAGTAATGAAATATTTTTCTCAGTTGTATCCCAAACAACTATAGGCCTAGAGGTATCATTGTAAAAAAAAAACTTTCACAATTTTAAACAAAAAATGCTCCAGTTTTTAAATAATGGAGCGTCCGTCGAAAGACGAAAGAAATGGCGAAAGTTTTTACCTCAGTTTTGTCCAAAACAACTTGAGGTATTATTGGAGAAGAGCTTCCACATATGAAATCAACATGCTCAAATTTAATTTTTTTTCCATTAATTCAGGGGATCTTGGGGAACGGTCATTACTTATGGCCGTGGGGGTGGGGTGGGAAATGAAAATGTGACCACTAAATTTTCGATGACTCCCCGTTCAGACCTGAAAAAAACCGTGATTCCCCCCACCCTAAGGTTCAAAAATGATGTGACCACCCCCAAAGAAATATTTTCACCCATCGTTTGTCGAGATTCCTGATGAACACACTGTTTGCTTGTATGACCACATCCTAACATAGTCAGCACCTGAAATGCAGAAGACGCCAAAGTATAAAGTTTCTATAAAGTTTTTCTATAAAGTTTTTTGAAAAAAACTGTATTCCCAGTAATAATATTGTTGGTTTCAAAACCTTGTAAACATCATGGGTGGGTCTGGGGGGCTTGCCCCCCAGATACTGAGCCGTTTTTGGAAATTTTAACTAATGAAAGTGCCATTTTTGTGGTTCAAAAATGAATTTTTTTTTCCAGTTGGTCAGTGTGTTTTTGACTTTCCCCCTTTTAACTGGACCTGAAAAATTTATGACCTCTTCCTTGAGAGGGTCCAACAATTTCATGACCCCTCCCTTCCTCCGGCCTCTCCGGCGATAAATAATTACCGGTCCCGTAGGGTAATTTTTACCCTCATTTCGTGGCCTTTGGGTCACTTTTGTCCTTTAATATGGGATCTGATGAACTCTTATCGTCAAATTTTGGACCTTCGAAATTAACAAGTTTAAAACTTTTAACAATTTTCATTTGAAAAATGTAATTGTTTCTGCATTAATACAAATTCAGATTTAGTGGCGATAGGTTAACAAAAAATCAAACAGCTAATTCAATTTTTCCAACTCGGTTTTTGATTTTGCCAACTGTACCCGATTTTCATGAAGTACAGCTTTAGTTCACATTACAGTTTTAACTAAAACCAAGGCACTGATGGACTAGCAGACGAACTAGTAAATCAAATAGGCAACTCTGCATTAATTTTTTAGATTTATTTGATATCACAACATCAGACGGCGATAACTTGGCAGAAGTCCTTACGCAGAGTTTGTTTTATGCAGTTTCTTGATATTTCTGCTTTACCTAAGAAACGTTTTAAATCCTGGCAGTGATGTTGTGTTTTGGTATATTAATATGCTAGTAATTTTCGCGAAGCTAATTGTTATCACGACTTCAAACTCGGTGGGGATATAGTTTTGTCCATTTTTTGTTTTTATTTTGTACATTATCTGTGATACTTATAAGTTATGGTGGTGACATAGCAAACAAAACAGCCAAGTCAATTTTCAATTTCGCCAAACTACGCAAATTTTCGTGGAGCTTCTTTTCCCCCACTCCTAACAGCCTAGCTGTGCAGGGAAGCAACCAGAAATGATCAGGGGCAGCGTTTCAGTTACTCACAAGCTATACAGAAGTGTTGCGAAAACTGATGGGGAAAAAATGTATTGTAAACTTTACTTTCAAACTGACGAAATGATGAAAATAATTAACCAGTACTCGTGGAAACTGGAATTTGCACAGAAAATTTGTCTGATTTTGCCAACTCGACAACTCGAATTTGCCAACTGTATGTTGTTCTTGGATGGTTGGGGGAGGCCCCCCATCCCCCCAGTCGCTTCGGCCCTGAAAAAAAGTGTTCATTGTATCGAGTGTTCTACGTATCAAGTTGATTTGTGTTGTTCTGTTTGTCTGTGTTCTGAAAAGTTAAAAAGGTATCACGGAAATACTTAAGTTGGCATTGGTTTACACAGCATTTTAATTGAGATGTAATCGAATTATAAGAATAGTTCCTACACGGCGAATGTAACGTGTATCAGTTTAGGTTGTGTCAACTCGAGGATAATAATAAATGCAAATGCCTTTGCCTTTTGGACTTAAATATTTATCTGCCTGAGCGAAACTGAACGCTCGACCTTTGAGACCAATGGCCGAAGTGCTGCCGCTAAGCCATACTGATACGGCCATATTAATAATGCTGCTTCAGTATGGCTTAGCGGTAGGACTTAGGCCTTCGGTCGAAAGTTCAGTTCCTGCTCAGGCAGGCTGATATTTAGGTCCATAAAGCTACGGAAGTAGGTTTGCATCTGTTTTTATTTATGACTTATCGAGCCGATTGGCTTGCTGTCCTGTTTATCAACTCGAGATTGTCGTGGGGGAATTTTGTTGAGATTTTCGAGATTTTGCTGGGAATCCTACCTAGTTTTGATTGCGCGATCAAAACTACGCAGGACTACTATTCAGCATCATAAATACCTACGCAACTTGTCATTAAATCATTGAGTAAAGAATGCCTTCGTATGGTACTAATTTTGGAAGTCAGATTATATCGGTTTTTTGATCTTAAAATAAAATACATTTGCAGCCTGTTTTGACTGGCGCTAACTATTGACGACTAGTGTTTACTTCCGTGTGTCATTCCGCCCGTCATACTAGCCTATACACCTCCGCTGAATTTTCGCGTTGACGCATGTCTGTCAACGTGTACGTGTGACCATAACCTAGTTTACTGTGAGAGCTCGTCGTCTGTTCAATGGGTCCGTATGACACGCGACAGCTTTGTGTTGTGACGCTTGATCACGCTTGATCACCAGCTAGTCCAATCAGAGGATCAAACGGCGACTATTTTCCTTCGTCAACGTTTTACTTACTCTGAGACGACACAGATGCGTCAAGCGTCGTTTGGTCTCGCTACTCGCTTTAGAAGGTTTACTACAAAACTGATTTTCTAGACTGGAAAACTGAAAAAAGGCAAAATGAAAGTCTGGAAAATGAAAGTGTATACCGATTGGGTTCAGTGTTTTCTTGAATGGCATCCAGATGAAAAATGGAATTAATCCAGATGAAAACCTATTTCTGATTCCTTGTGGACTAATGTTAGATTGCCATCCGAAACCCTGTTGCTCAGCCATACTAACATTAAAGAAGACACGACACTTCCCTATTTTCGTGTATCCCGCGCATAACTAACTTTTACAATTTTATGTAGGTTTGAGTGAATCTAGACACACGCTAGAGTGTCGCCACGAAGTATAAGATTTACTTCTTAGAGCTTAATTGTTGTATACGGATTGTTGTTGTACATTGTAAATGGTGGCTAACTGGAAGACTTTGGTGTCTCGTGTTCATGTCGATTGAGGCATGAAAAAGATCCTGTATTTACCGCTTGCTAAGTTGTCCCTCTCGTTGTCAACTTATTGTTAGACAAATAACCCTACTTCGGTTTCGGTTAAAATAAGTAAACTGGCAGACCGCGCCTTTTAACTGTAAAAATGGTTTAGCTGAGTTCAGCCTGCTGGGTTGGAATTACCAATGCAATAGAAATCGTTGGAATCTGATACGTATATAGTCCAGTTACGAAGAAAACCTCAATATTAAAGTGTGGGAACATGTCCTTTACGGAGAAAAGTGCTCTCAACTTCGCTGCTTTTGTGTTACTGGCTAACTAACTGGGTAACTAGTAAGGTAACTAGCTAGCTAATGACGGGTCCCATGTTAATTTTATAGGGTATAAAGACACCTGCACAGCTCGCTATGGAAAGTTGTCAAGTCTAAATTTTAGCACATAGACAAAAAGTCGTATGAGGACGAGTAAATTTCTTGCTGTAACCATTGTTTGTATTGTTATCCAACAGAAGATTATGACGTCTGCGGCCTTGCAGTGCTGGAAACACCGGTTCTCGTCAGATCACCGAAGTTAAGCAGCACTGGCCCCGATTGGTACTTGGGTGGGTGACCGCCTGAGAATCCATTCCGGGTGTTGCAGACATAGGGCCTTAGGGCTTCGTCGGGCAGATGACCGGGTGCGGTTAACGCTCGCTAAAGACCCTTTGACCCTTTTTTGATTATGACATAGTTTAGTGTTATACGCTTACGTTTCAGTACTTAACTATCGGGGTACATTTCCGAGTTCTTAAAGCTGTAGCGGCCTTCTGTGTTTCTTCTAGTCGAATGTGACAGGGTAGTCTGTTGATTTTTGCTTTGCCGTGTTACGTATGTAGGGCAGACGATCAGCTAGGTTATTTCTTTGAATAAATCGAATTGAATTGGGTTTTTTGGGGTTGGTAACAAGGTTTTGCTCCTCAATAAACTCAATCAATTCAATTTGGCTCAATGTCGGGTTGGCCCGCTTGGGAACCCGGGTTACCTGGAGAGGCCCGCTTTATAGGAGCCCCTTGCTTAAAAAAAAATTTGGGAGTCGAAATAAATTCCTATGAAATTGGCTTGTTTATGCTGTAAGAAGAGGTTTCAAATTTACTCAGATTTTTTAAAAAATACACTACTTCTCAAATCCTATTCCCAAGTCTTCCCCCCCCCCCCAGGAGCCCCGGGCTCCTGTTGTACGATCGTGAGCACCACGTCCAATCAGTTATTGAATTAAAAAATGTTTTATTAAAGAAGTGGTGGGCTTCTCCATGAAGAAACGTTGTAAGGCCAAAGTACGTGATGTTGCTTTTCGCTAGGTACTTTTATTGCTACACTAAACCTTTTGACGTTGATAGAGGGGAGGTAGGTCACTTGCACTGAATTCATTTCACCGGGCAGGACGTGCTGTTTCACCCTGCAACAAAATAAATGTTGTTGAAACTATCGTATGAAGACATACGTGCAGGTAGGTAGAAACGAAATTGTATATATATATATATATATACATATATATGTCAACATTCTCCCATGGAAAATGTAGAAGAAGGCAGCAGTGATGTTTCGTGCGATCTAAATCCTAAGAAACTTTTGTTATCGTCCGAAAACCAAAACTGGTATAAAAGAAGCCACCAAGTTTCCAAAAAGGGCCGGCTTTGAAAGTATTGATATCATTCAACCAGAGAAAGGCTGCCAAGGTCAACCCTGTTAACCAGCAGACTTGACGCATTGCCCTTCTCTTTAATTTCTCTGTCTGTAAAACTTTCCTAGACTGTTGAAACACGCTCGACTTAGACTATAATCTTATGACTCCAACGTTTACATTTATGCCATCCGTCATGTTTGTAAATAGCTATAATCACTTCCGGCTGAAAACGATTAAGAGAGCAATGCGCCATGTTTGCTGGTTAATAGGGTTAATGTTAGTGGCGCCTTTCCCTGGTTAAATGCTACCACTCAAAGGACGACCCTATTTGGAAACTTGGCGGATCAGTTATAACAGTTTTGGTTTTGGGTGGATGCAACAAAACCGTCTCACACAAAGGAAAAAACAGGAAAAAGTAGCGCGTTTGTAACAGTTTTTCACGAGGGGGGAAAGGCAGCATTGCCACTGCCCTTTTAGTAAAATGTCCTTTTTGTATAAACATTTCATGTTTTTGCAAATTTAAAAAATAATGTTCATCGGGCTTATCTTCTGACGCCGTTATTCAACGCACACCCTTAAAAATGTATAGTGGCCTTTCACTGAAAGTTTGGCCATGGTTTCTCGGGGGGCGGGGGAGGGTCGGTGCACGTCACTGGTTACGTAGGCCTAAGTTTAGGGCCGTAGTTAGCACCCCCCTCCCCCCTGAGGGCGCCCCTCCCTCCTTTCACTGCCTATTTCAAGATAATAAAACCAAGAATTTATAGGGTTGGGGAGGAGAATTTGTGACTGAGATCCCAAACTGAAACGTCCTAGATCCATTCCAATTAGTTCCGTCTGAGTTTATAGAGGGCGCCACGAGTTTTATGTGGGAATTTCTACTCAGTTTTCAGCCTAAAATTAAAATGAACTAAATGAAACTAGCTTGTATTTAATCATTATTTAGTTTAGCTTACTTGCAATTTACTTTACATTAGATTTGGGCTGAAAAATGAGAAAAAATTACCAGATGGAACACGCGGTACCCTCTGAAAACTCTGATGGAACTAATTGGAATGGATCTAGGACGTTTCAACAGTGACTTTTTAGTTACAAATTTTCCTCCCCAACCCTATAAATTCTTGATAAAACAAATAATTAACCAATGTTATATTGAAGACTAACTACCAGTGGACACGTCCCCACTAGTAGACAGCAGTGTTGAGGTTTTCTTCGTTACTTGACTCAACACACCTGATTCCAACGATTTACAAATATTTCTACCCACATTTATACACTTTGTGAGCCAAATAGTATCCGTCGGTTATTGTCAATCCATAAGCCATGTGGTAGCCGATCAGGTGCACAGAGTAAATGAATAAGGACGGGAAAGCCAAAGGCTGAAAAGAAATAACTAAATACAGATGCAAACCTATTTACGTTGCCTTTTGGACTTATATGTCAGACTGCCTGAGCGCTTTTTTTTTAAAAAAGGAAACGTCCATAGGCAGCGCTCAGGCAGTCTGACATATAAGTCCAAAAAGGCAACGTAAATAGGTTTGCATCTGTATATTGAGTAAATGAACGTTACTGACCATAAATTCCCATTTAAAAGTTCCATGCAGGTATGGTGCGAAGTGTGGTAGCAGGTATGCTGCCAAGTAGATATAAGATTTAACGAAGAACACCTCAACATTAAAGTGTGGGGACGTGTGCTTTATGGAAAAATTGTGCCCTCAGTAACGTTGATTTGTGTTCCGCAGGATTCCATGCTAATTCTCCGAGACTCCTGTATTCCTCACTCACTAGGGAAAGTTGCCAAATCTACATTTCGGCAAACAAGTAAAGGGTAGTATGGAGAAGTACCTTTTTCTAAAATGAGGGTTGCAGCTAGAAGCACGTGGCCCTGAAGTGGCGGGGAAATGCAAAATTATTGTTTGTATTGTTATCCAACAGGCTATTGTAACATGTTAAAGTGTTATACGCGCATCGATTCTGTAGCAGGGCGTTCGACTTTGGGCCACTGCCCGAATAAATTAATCGTTACTGGCAGATTAGTCGGCATGTATAGTTTGGCTGCATGGCGTAAGGCTTCGGGCCATGGCTTCGGGCCTCGGGCTTCGGGCTTTGGGCTTCGGGCATGGCGTAAGGCTTCGGGCCATAAAATCATACTTCCGGCAGATTGGTAAAATGGGTGTATGCAGGAGGTGTGCAGATGTATGGGACTTCTTCGGTGGGAGACAGAGGGAGATAAATGTGTGGTTGTGGTTTAGGTTAGGTTAGCATTAGTTAGAATAGTGTGAGCAGACGGGTGTGTTGACCTTTTGGGCTCAATAAACTAATCAATCGGCTCACAAAAACAACAAATCTCACTACGAGACTGGGAGTCTTTCATTGCAAAAAGAGTTGGAAACAAAATGCAGATCGTGAGCATAAGGTCCAATCAAGTTGGTCCAATCATTATTTTAAAGAAGGATGTCTTGGTAATGCGCCAATTTTGCTGGTTTAAGTAGACGCATGCTAGTGTTTCGCCTTCAAGTACGTAATCAGCTATGTAGATAAGATCAATATTGTAATTGAGTGAGCAATTCCAGCTTCATCGTGTAGATTAACATTAACCTCGGGAGGAGCAGCAGAAGGGGAATGTGCTGATTGAATGAGCGAAGGGAACGAAAATCAACTTTTGTTAGTTAGTATGCACAAAATTGGGAGTGAAGAAACTTAAGCATGTGAATGATGGACATACGATAAACCAAACCGTGTAAGTTTGGCTGACGTAACGGCTAATTGGGTAATCGCAAATGTGAAAATTATCAATGCGAAAATTTAAAGACATAAAATTCCTGCAGAAAAAAAAGGTAGAGCTGAAGGTTAACAGTCCTATGAAAGTTGTGATATCCACCTAAAACCAAAACTGGTATATGAGAAGCCGCCAAATTTCCAAAACGGGTCGGCCTTTGAAAGTAATGATATCATTCAACCAGGGTAACGCCGCCAAGGTTAATTCTGTTAGCCATAAAAATTGGCGCACTACTGCCATCTTCTTTATTTATTTTCTGAGCCCGCAGTGATTATGGTTATCTGCAAATATGACGAATTGTATAAATGTCAATGTCAGAGTTATAGGATTGTACAGTTTCAGCAGTCTAAGAAATTAGTCTGACAAAGAGAGTAAAGAAGAGGGCAAATCTTTGCTGACTAATAGGATTAACCTTGGTGACCTTTCCCTGGCGGAATGAATTCACTACTTTCAAAGGCCGACATTTTTTTGGAAACTTGGTGGCTTCTCTTAGACCACTTTTGGTTTTGGATGGATTTTAGTTTACTGCTCACTAAATGTCCTTACGAAGACTTGCTTTTTTCGATGACAAACGCTGATTTTCGCTAGCTTTGTTCACTCCGGAAGAACCGTTCCTCAGAAACGCAATTGTGTTACTGTGATTTAAGCCTGCTGCATTCTTACTCTGTATTTCTATTGAACGTAATTGTTTCCTACACATTTTCACGCTGTAACTTTAGCTTACTCCGTTATTACTGTTTGTTTATCTCTTCTTTGGTCCCAACCTCGAGTACTTTTAATTATTACCGTAACCATCCTCAGAAACGTGATGTATTCACTGTAACGACATTTTATTTTTGACGTAAATGAAGTAACCTTGTACTGAAAATTACAAGAAAGGCTTGCTTCCTTTTTTTCTTCTTTGAGTAAAATAAAAATTACTTATTAATTGAAAGCGGAAATTCCACATCTCTGTTACCATAGCCCACTTACGCAGGTGATGCATATTATTACTTCTATGTCTTACGCACCTAGTGTAAGCCACACCTCCACCGGTATTGAACTAATAACCCATTTTCGCAGTTTTGACGTGATTCGATCTCAAAACCTTAAGCTGATTTCTTGGCCATCAAGCTATACTGACTTGATGAAATACTCTGAAGTTTAAAACAGATAATCCTCACCACTCGCTTCGCTGGCTCCTTTTCGTTAAATACTAACTGATATTCCATGTCCAAAAAAAACCTGCACTTCTTTAAGTAAGAGTTGCCCTTACGTCTTACTTTGCAGGTATAACACGGTAACTGTTATTTTAAATTTAAATAACTGTAAATTTAAATGTAAGCATAAGATTCCCCCCCCTCCCCTCCCCATTCACCCACCTACCCGCATTCAGGTTATCTGCACAATTATGCTCATCCTGGGATCAAAGCTGGTTGTTCCAGATCCATATAGCGAAATTCATGCGAGGTTTTATAAAGTTTTTATTTCTCCCAAAGAAAAATCGTTGAATGTGGGAAACTGTTCGTCGGTGAGTTTGTGCAATATTATTATTATTATTATTTTTATTTTGTTACAGAAGATGGAGGCGTTGTGTGTGTACTTTTGGTACGTGAATTATCCTTTTTTGCAGGGTCCTTGCAGTTTCTAGTATCCAAAAAAAGTTGGTAGAGGGAATATCAAACAAAAAGGCTGTGCCCCCAAGTAAAAACGTTTTAAAACGCCCTGTTGTTTTGCTCTCATTTACTAAAATGACGCAAGTTTTTGTTACGATGTCGTGCTATAAAACTGTGAGTTTCTTAATTTTGTTTTTCGATAACCAACCCCAAGCCTTGTATAGTTTTATGTTAGAGTTGGGAGTGAATGAAAATTACTTTTCGTAGAAAATCGCTCCAAATGTATAAACGTAGGCCATAAAGGAGATTTGCCAGCAGCACAGCTGTTTTGGAGCGATATTCGCACCTGTTATGAGGGTTCCCAACATTGCACGTGTAGGAGGAGCACGATGTGTTTACTGCGGTCCGAAGTTACCTCGGACTTCGTATGCACTCCACTCGCTAACCTGACAGTTGTTTTGTACTATTTGAAAACTGCGCAGTAGGCAATTTTCAAAGTTTTCATTTACTCTTCAAATTAGCCTATTTATTACTCAGTGGGATTAACTTGGCGTTAGTTGGCGTTTGATCTCACGACTTCAAATGGCGAAAAAAATTGGTGGGAATCCTTAAAAAGTTTTGTTTTGGGGATTTATATGGTACAAGCCGAGAACAGGAGGTTAACAAAGGTGTGGTGTGGTTTTTAGGTTCCTAGTAAAGGTAGCGTAGAAACCTATTGTCCGCGTTATTCTTCCGTCACATTGTCGAGATTGGTTAACCCTTTTGTTAACAGTAAGATGGCGTAACAAGTGATTGATGATAACCGTTAGGAAACAAAATCGTGATGGAATGCAACAAAGAACGGTCGCATAAAAGAACCTTGCTTGCACCTCACGTGTAGGCTGCTCACCTAATATTGTTTTGTTTTGTTTGAAGGAACCCATTGCACTAATTGCTTGTTCACAACATTGGCTGGAACTTTATTAGACTTCCGATGCAGTCCGCGGAATCCCCTCGATCAGCCCGTGAGGACGGCTGTAGTTGGCATGGTTTTGCCTTTATTGCTCTTACCTATTCTGACGATACAGTAACTGTCGACTTACTTCCATTTGTGCGAACATATTTATTGTATTACAGTAGATGTCGACTTACTTTCACTTTCGTGCATATTTACTGTACTACAGCAGATATTGACTTGCTTCCACTTTCGTGAACACATTTACTGTAATACAGTAGACGTCGACTTGCTTCCATTTTCGTGATTAAATTTACTGTACTACCGTACATGTTGACTTGTTCCCATTTTCGTGAACGATAGATGTCGACTTGCTTCCATTTTCGTGATTACATTTACTGTACTACCGTACATGTTGACTTGCTCCCATTTTCGTGAACGGTAGATGTCGACTTGCTTCCATTTTCGTGAACACATTTCTGTGTTGCTTGTTTTGTGACTTGCTCATTTGTGAAGCTGGCTTGCCTATTTTGTGAAGCGCACCAGCGTGCTTCGCCAATCAAGTTCAGATCATTAGCTTTCAATTTAGTCAAACTGTTGGCATTAACCGTTTAAGACAAGTCATTATATGTATATATATCTATATACTTGACTTGACTTGAACAGTTAACACCAACAGTTGGACTCAACTGAAAGTAATTAATATGAACCGACGCCATTAAAAGCTGATAATCTGAACTTGATGGGGGAAGCGCTAGCGTGCTTCTAGAAATCTGTTCACAATATGGAAGCAAGTCGACATCTGCTGTAGTACTGAAAATATTTTCACGAAAATGGAAGCAAGTCGACATCTACTGCGGTACAGTAAATGTGTTCACGAAAATGGGAGCAAGGCGACATCTATGGTAGTACAGTAAATTTGTTCACGAAAATGGAAGCAATATATATATTTATACACACCAGTGTTTGAGCTAAGGGAACAACTTTCCTTTAAACTATGTATTAAACTGATATTAAACTGCCCCCAGATATTAAATTGTTTGGAAATTGTGTAGCTCGATAGCTCGATAGGGTTTACCAGGAACTAATGACATATACCACGTACTTAGTACGGGTTTATTACACTTCTGGGTTTACCAAGCAGACAGCATAAAGTCCTGTTTCAGAGCTGTGAACAAACATCTCAACATCGTTGATTTCGTGCTAATTCTACTTATTACTACTACTGCTAGCTAATCATACTCAGATAAAATAATTTATGGACAGACGTGCTTGGAATTTGATATTTGTTTATGTTCAACTCCATTCAAGAGGTGCCATTATGGTTTAATGTTTTCGTTGTTTTAACTCCAAAGATTGCAGTCTTATTTTGTAATGCTGTTTTCGTGAACCTTGGGAACGCGCCTTCTTTGATCAAAACAATAGTCCTACGTTTTGTCCTGCTGTCCTGCTGTCCTGCTGTTTATGTTTAACTCCATTCAAAAGGTGCCCTTTATGGTTTAATGTTTTTGTTGTTTTAACTCCAAAGATTGCAGTCACATTTTGTAATGCTGTGTTCGTGAACGTTGGGAACGCGCCTTCTGTGATCAAAACAATAGTCCTCCATTGTTAATGGCTGAATGCGTGGTCCACCGATAGGGGTCTGCCGCAGGGCAAATGCTTGAATTCAGTGCCCTTCGAGGTTGCAATCAACGCTGTTCTTGTTGAGATAAGTTTGGCAGTTAACGTTGTGGCATATGCAGACGACGTTACTGTCTGGTTCACTGGGAAGGCTCTGCCGGCTGTTCTTGCAGCTATCGAGGCCACTATTGACAGTAGGTCGAAGTCTCTGGCTGCAAGGGGCCTGCTGTTGTCCAGTGCCAAGACCGAATCCATAATGCTTTTTCGCTGGGGGAGGCCTGGGAAGGTTCGATTATAGTTAATGGTTCTCTTGTTAGATCAAAACCCTAGGTCTGGTATCTTGGTTTTTGGCCTGACCCACAGCTCCGGTGGACACACGACGTGGCTGCGGTCAAGGAGAACATTGCGGCCCGGGTATAACGCCTGAAATCCTTACCCAGCAATGAATCTTTCGCCAGGCAAGGTTCCATCATTACTTTCTATAAGATTTCTACCTGTGATCCTGCACAGACTTCCACATCCAGGTTCTGGTCAGCTCCAAGCAAGCCATCAGGAGTGTCCAGGTTGCACTGAACAATTGCCTTAAAGTTGTTTCGGGGTTCTTTCCGTCCATCCCGGTTAATGCTTTGCGTATTGAGACTGGTGAGTCCCCAGTGTTCATTCGTGCTAGGGAACTGCTGGTCAGGATATGTCAGCGTGCGATTGCCAGGGGTCACTCTGACCCCTTGGCTCGGATTTTCCAGGACTACTTGCTGCTGTCCTAGGGCGCCCGTGAGTTGGTGGAGGTTCCTGGCATCGGAAGTTCCCGGCATGCAGGGCTTGTTGTCTTTCCTTGCCCTGCAACCGATGGCTCGTCAGCCCCATGGCTTTGGTGTGGGGCTGCTGAATCTGCCTTACTGGACGAAAAGGTTCCGGTGCATTCTGCACAGTCCTGCGCGTTGGTCTATACTGATGGCTCTTTCTGCAGGGAGGAGTATAGGGGAGGGGTTGGAGTGAGTATCCCTAGCCTGCGCCTGGAGTACAGTTACTCTCTTGGCTCGCTCCCTTCTCCCTTTATCGGAGAACTGGGCGCTATTTCGGTGATTCTGGACATTGGTTCAGATCAGCAGTTGCCAGCGTTTTGTGTCTTAACTGACTCTTTGGCTGGCGTTGGTTTACTCCTGAAATGTTTTAGGTCTATGCAGTGCTCTCACCTGATCGCTTTTGGAATCAGATGGAAGATTTTTACAATCACCCAATGTGATCGGTGTGTTTCTGTCGGCTGGATCAAGGGGCATTCGGGTACTTTCGGGAACGAGTTGGCTGACGGCCTTGCCAGGCAGGACTCTGAGATGGGTCGCAACAGAGTGAGCTTTGCTCTTGGCTCTCCTGACTTGGGTCCGATAGTCGGCGAAGTTTTCAGGAGGGAATGGGGAACTGAATGGTCCTTGGGTACTACTGGGTGGCATTACATCCCTCCACGGCTTGCTCAGGGCTTTGAATGGTCTCTCCCATTGTAATGCGGGCATGGTTTTCATGCTGCTTACTGGGTATGTCCAAGTTCAGTCTCATCTGTTCCGGCTGGGGTGTGTTTGCTCACCATTGTGTGTGTGCGTGGCGTCCAGTGGTGACGAAACTGTGCTATTTCAGTTTTGATTGTTCTCTCTGGGTGATGCAATGGCGTTTTGTTCCCAGTAATGGAGTTGGCCCATAGCCCATAGCTCTTAGAGTTCCCCCCATATTCTGTCGCTGTCACCTGTTTTCTGCTTTAGCCTATTGGTTTTTGCTGGCGCTTCAGCTTGTAACCCATGGTTCCCATCCCCCGGTCTCCCCATTTCCTGCTCCTTGAGTGTTCATCCCAGTTTATATGGTAGTAGCAAGGCTGGTACGTCTTGTTCATGCGACTTGTTTGTTTGGCCTAGTTTGTAAGATAGAAGTTAAGTAGTGTAGCATAGTTTAGGAGTGAGCGAATGGACTGTGTCCTGTAGGCTGAATACAAATAAAGTAAAGTAATTCAGCATCACATTGCACAAAATGGTTAGCAACATTGTTTAACCCACTAATTGTTATATTATAATTGTGTGCCGAAGATCCTGGGTTATCTCTTGGATTTCACCTGCTAAATTATCCTTCTTGCCATCTAGTATGGGGCAGAACCTCCGTGAAGGTTTACTGCTCCCTGAATAAACATCCAGGGATCCATCCACTTGTTGTGCCGGTGGCCAGCCAAGTGGCTTACGGATGGGTTATTTTTGTGTGCTTTGGTGTTTCTTTCAGCGGGGAGGTAATCTTTCGCGCATACCCCACAGGGGAAGTTGTTAAACTGTCACTGAATAGCAGTTTGTTATCTTCTACATTGTGGAAGTAATGTCTTTGAGGAGAAAAGTATTTCTATGTAAAGATTGTAAGGTGATTTTTTTTTGGCGATTGTTTGCTCCTTCATTAAGTTTGTTCAGAACGCATAATATTCTGCTCAATTTCTTTAAGACGTAGTGGTGGCATCTTTCAGTGGGAAGGTCGTGAACAGTTAGAACTCTAAACATACCTTGCTGTATTTATTATTTTGCCAAAGTGCTTAATAAAACATGCCAGAGTTGCTGGAAATAATAATAAAAAACGGTGTCAAGAAATCGTGTCTACAACCGTATTGGGTCTGAAGTATTCTTGGAGGGGTTCCGTATAAGAGATATAATAATAGTAACGATCTAGCATATTTTAACGTGTTTACTGTTTTGCAGTGCAACCCAACTTACAGTTCAATGCAGAAGAGGTTCCTGAAACAAAATGAGCAGTTTATATTACAGGATATTGCGGGATCAAAATGGCTATGACCATCAAGGAGTGGTCCACATGTAAGCTTCTGACAGCATGAACTTCCATGTTAAACGTCAAACTTTGAAACCCTATAGTTTTCCCCAGAATTGACATAGACCAACGAAATTTGGTATTCGGGGGTCGTGTCATAACGATGTCATGAAACATTTTAATGACATAAGTCGAACCATTTTGCCTCCACAGCATGGCTAGTTTTTGTGTTGTTGATGGAACGCTTTGCCCATACCTGAAGATCGAACCAGTGAACCGATTTTCAACTTTTATAGCCTAAAACAAGGCCTATAGCGCTACAGATTTTTTTTTTTTACATGTATTAGTGCAACGCTGATGGCTAAACACTTCACATGGAGTAAACACTACAGGCACATATTGGTAAGTAAAACAAGAAGCTTATAAATACAAACACGTCCATACGACGTAGCAGTTTTTAAGTCGTAACTCTTACTTTTTATTCCACCACTTGTCACAAGGTCGCCTGGGAGTGAAACTGTGGATTTTGCTTCATGAATCCTGATCAAGGGTTGTTAACGTGAAATGGCGTGGAACCGGGAGGCAAGTTACACAAGCTGTGCTCCAGTTGGCCTTGGCTTTAGAAACAAAGCTTCTTCTGCACTTCAAAGTCCTTTAAACGCTTTGCAAAGTAATACGATCTTGAAGTAAAGTTAGGCCAATACAAGGGTACTAAAGTGTATCCAATGATGCTTATCTTTCACCGCAATGGTATTGGATTAATACCACGTGGGGAGTTGGGCTAATGGCTTAACGTAAACACTGTAGAATCTTGCGGTTTCAAACGTTACAAAATACGGGCGTACAAATATTCTTGACACCCTTTTTTGTTATCAATATTTGATTTACGCAATTTAGTATTTAGTATTTTCTTACTTTGCGTTCTGAACGAGTATTCGGTTGTGCTGGATTAGTCAGTATTGACTTGAAAGACTCCAAGTCTTTCAGATAAACACATATCTAAAACAAAACCCACAAGGGTGAAAGAACCCGCCAAGTTTCAGCCAATCAAAGTAGTGATATCAGAGCCAAAAAGGCTACCACCAAGTTACTACATTAGTTGCCAACCTAATCCCACCGAGCATTAGATCAAAAGTTAAATAAAAAACCTGACCATTGCTATTATCGGTCCTATCCTCATCATCGTGAAATACGCTCAACTCTGGTTTCAGATAAAGTACCAAAGCTATATGCAACAACAATGCAGGAGTTAAATAATGACTTTCTTACAATGAAATTACAATGAAGTGTGACAATTATTGAACTTCGCAGGCGGACCACTCCTTGATAAGAAAACAATTGTGAGAAATATTCCGGCAACAAGTTATAGACTTGTTCCTCTTTTACTGTTGCCGCTAGTCCTTGTTGATGGACGTTCCTGAAAACTTCCACTGCCAACTGTCCACTTGCTGCTGTCTACATCGGCAGGCTCATCCCCCTTGCGAAAGTTGCGTCGGTTAGCCAGATACTGTGTTGCGACGGGAATACGGCTGTAGTGTGTGCTCTCTCCACCCTCTCCTACGTCGTGTGATGTGGTGGGGTATGGTGGACATGTAGCTGGACAATTTGTGGCGCTGTGTCTGGCCTAGATGTGTCTGGTATGTGTCTAGATGGAAATGTGACGGTACTTTGGTGCTTGGTGGTTACGTATTTTGTAATTTAGAATGAGTTTGGGTGCATGGCTTAGGGCCGAGACCCATAATAAACAAATTGAATTGAATTGAAAACTTCGGAAAAAACTTTGGTCCACAACAATGGATTTTGGCCAACACTGTCTGACGTCATGTATCGTTGCTGATTGTTGTGTGATTGTTTCTGGAATTTGTTTTCCGCTTAGCTTATTTCGAGGTTATAAATGCACTTTCGGGCATTAAGAATAGGCCTAAACAACGTACGGCTTTCTTACCATTCTTTTGATATATTTCTCATATTTATAGCCGTCTACTTCCAGAGGAGAAGACGAACAAACAACTTTCCAACCAACCAACCAATCAACCTACCAAGCAGCCACAAATTGCATCTTTTTCTTGTTTCTTTTCCTTTAAAGCATTAAGTTTGTTTAAAGCTTACAAAGCTGCAGCTTTTTTCACACGTACTAGTGCGACGTTGATGGATTACATGTCTTTTTCTTGTACTATCTGTTCCTTTAAAGTTTTAAGTTTGTTTAAGGCTTACAAAGCGGAGCTTCTTTCACACGTACTAGTGCGACGCTGAAGATTACATGTCTTTTCTTACATCTGTTCCTTTAAAGCATTAAGTTTGTTTAAGGCTTACAAAACTGGAGTTTCTTTCACATGTATACTATGATGCTGATTGCTTACATGTCTTTTTCTTGTATCTTCCTTTAAAGTATAAGTATATACGTTTAAGGCTTATACAAAGCTGGAGCTTCTTTCACATGTACTTGTTCGATGTTGATGGATTACACGTCTTTTT
This sequence comes from Lithobius niger, assembly GCA_023313725.1. Lineage (NCBI taxonomy): Eukaryota > Metazoa > Arthropoda > Chilopoda > Lithobiomorpha > Lithobiidae > Lithobius > Lithobius niger. Next base: position 38,628 of record JAHWFP010110435.1, read on the forward strand.
CCGTCGCACTCCATCCTGAAACACACTTAATCTGTTCCTTTACAGCATTAAGTGTATCTAAGGCTTACAAAGCTGGAGCTTGTTTTACACGTACTAGTGCGACCGCGATAGCTTACATGTCTTTTTCTTGTATCTGTTCCTTTACTGCATTAAGTTTTTTTAAGGCTTACATTCGTATTATGGACGCTTAAGCGTCATTTTTATCTTCTAATTTATCACCACTACGTGGCAGTAAGAAATGATTTGTCTCCACTTCCTCCACCCCTTCCCCTCCACACACACACACACACACATACACTTTCCAACCAACCCAAAATACGAAACCCAACATACGGTTCAGTTTAGAAAAGGAGCAGCAATGTTCTGGATTCAGTTTACAAGATTTCGGGTGATCAAAAGGCTTACAAATTCAAACATTTATCAGTACAGTTTGGCGTTAAGATTTGCATTCTCGGTGGGCATTTTGCCAGGTTGATACGTTTCTTGGCGGCGGTTCTATATCGTATCCCCACCCACCCAACTACCCACGGTGTGTTGGCTCACCACACATGCGGCTGTCTGCTACTTAATAGATATAACCCAAACCTTGGGATTAGGCGTGCGGTGGTGATCGACTTAGCGACGTCAGCACACACTTAGCTCGCTAATCTCTCAAAAAAACATTTGCCTGCGACGCAACAACAACAACGTGTGTACGCCGCCGCTTTTCCGACTGTCTCGCAAGCTTTATCCAGACTTGGCGTGCCTAAGAGCCGTGGAGGACGTGCGATACCGCCGTGGCAGCCGTATCTCGTTCTCTGCCTAGTCCAGATAAAAGTAATCGGGCTCAGCTCTGGTGGTTGACTCAATTAAAACCCACAAACAACAGCAAGGGATATCAAGGTCGTGTTCGTTTCGTACCGTGTGCCGTCCGTGTGGCTGTATTTGCTCAATGTGTAACTTCAAAATCTGCGTCTCTATCTGGTTGTTGACGGCGTCACGGACGCCCCCAACTCGAGGGCGCGCGACTAGCACGCCCGTGCCACGTGCTAGAACGAAAGGGGCGTGGTGACGGGACGTGACGTGGTTGGTGATTGGGTGGCTTGTCCCGTTAACTGATGTCAGGCGTGTGTTTTGTGGCTTTAGAGCGTTCCGTACGGAAGGTTTGATGGCGTGGGATGGGGTTGAAAAGCGCGGAAGGTGCGGCGGGGGAGGAATTAGGGGGG